>JAHFWJ010000337.1:0-215331 GCA_028555115.1 Himalopsyche japonica
AATGCCATTTGTTTCAGGACATTCTGACGTTATTCAGGGACGTTATGACTCAAAAACAGTTTTCATATAACACGTTCGCGAGGACACGAGTAGGCGGCCCCTTCTTCAACATACCAAGTGTTGCACACCAAATTAAGCGGAATAACGCCAGAAAGCCAATGCACTTTGATTCAGGACGCTCCTACGTTTCTCAAGGAAGTTATGATACAAAAACTGTTTTCATATAACACGTACGCGAAGAAACAAGATGGCGTCCCCTTCTTCAAAATACCAAGTGTTGCACACCAAATTAAGCGGGGGAACCCCAGAAAGACAATGCCATTTGTTTCAGGACATTCTGACGTTATTCAGGGACGTTATGACTCAAAAACAGTTTTCATATAACACGTTCGCGAGGACACGAGTAGGCGACCCCTTCTTCAACATACCAAGTGTTGCACACCAAATTAAGCGGAATAACGCCAGAAAGCCAATGCACTTTGATTCAGGACGCTACTACGTTTCTCAAGGAAGTTATGATACAAAAACTGTTTTCATATAACACGTACGCGAAAAAACAAGATGGCGTCCCCTTCTTCAAAATACCAAGTGTTGCACACCAAATTAAGCGGGGGAACCCCAGAAAGACAATGCCATTTTTTTCAGGACATTCTGACGTTATTCAGGGACGTTATGACTCAAAAACAGTTTTCATATAACACGTTCGCGAGGACACGAGTAGGCGACCCCTTCTTCAACATACCAAGTGTTGCACACCAAATTAAGCGGAATAACGCCAGAAAGCCAATGCACTTTGATTCAGGACGCTCCTACGTTTCTCAAGGAAGTTATGATACAAAAACTGTTTTCATATAACACGTACGCGAAAAAACAAGATGGCGTCCCCTTCTTCAAAATACCAAGTGTTGCACACCAAATTAAGCGGGGGAACCCAGAAAGACAATGCCATTTGTTTCAGGACATTCTGACGTTATTCAGGGACGTTATGACTCAAAAACAGTTTTCATATAACACGTTCGCGAGGACACGAGTAGGCGACCCCTTCTTCAACATACCAAGTGTTGCACACCAAATTAAGCGGAATAACGCCAGAAAGCCAATGCATTTTCATTCAGGACGCTCCTACGTTTCTCAAGGAAGTTATGATACAAAAACTGTTTCATATAACACGTACGCAAAAAAACAAGATGGCGTCCCCTTCTTCAAAATACCAAGTGTTGCACACCAAATTAAGCGGGGGAACCCCAGAAAGACAATGCCATTTGTTTCAGGACATTCTGACGTTATTCAGGGACGTTATGACTCAAAAACAGTTTTCATATAACACGTTCGCGAGGACACGAGTAGGCGACCCCTTCTTCAACATACCAAGTGTTGCACACCAAATTAAGCGGAATAACGCCAGAAAGCCAATGCACTTTGATTCAGGACGCTCCTACGTTTCTCTAGGAAGTTCCTTCCTTGAAATACATCATAACGCCCTGAAACAAACGTCTCTGTTCTTGTTGCTTTATTCCTCACAGTTGGAGATGCAACACTTGGTATTTAAAGCAGGTATAGCCAACTCGTACTTTTAACGTACATACAAAATTAAAAAAAATTTTCCGTCATAACTTCCTTTAAATACATCAGAACGCCCTGAATCGAACGTCGCTGTATTTGTTGAATGATTCCTCACAGTTTGACTCGCAACACTTGGAATTTGAATGAAGGGATAGCCAACTCTTTTTTTTCGCGTACGTTCAAAAGTTAAAATGTTTTTCCGTCATAACCTCCCTGAAATTAATCAGAACGCCTTGAAATGGGGTTAATTTTCTTTTTTGCATAATTCCTCATAGTTTGATAGGCAACACTTGGTATTTTAAGACAGGAATAGCCAACTCGTACTTTTCACGCACGTACAAAAGTCAAAAAGTTTTTCTGTCACAACTTCCTTGAAATACATCATTACGCCCTGAATTGAACGGCTCTGTCCTTGGTGCATTATTCCTCACAGTTGGACATGAAACATTTGGTATTTAAAGGCAGGGATTGCCAACTCGTTTTATCGCGTACGTATATATGAACTGTTTTTCTGTCATAACGTCCTTGATAACCATCAGAACGTCCTGGAACAAAACGATTTCTCATTATTGCGTTAATCCTCATAGTTTGACATGCAACACTTGGTATTTTAAGTCAGGATTATTCAACTCGTACTTTTCACGCACGTACAAAAGTCAAAAAGTTTTTCTGTCACAACTTCCTTGAAATACATCATTACGCCCTGACTCAAACGGCTCTGTCCTTGGTGCATTATTCCTCACAGTTGGACATGAAACACTTGGTATTTAAAGGCAGAGATCGTCAACTCGTTTTTTCGCGTACGTATATATAAACTGTTTTTCTGTCATAACGTCCTTGATAACCATTAGAACGTCCTTGAACACATTCGATTTCTCTTTCTTGCGTTAATCCTCATAGTTTGACATGCAATACTTGGTATTTTAAAGCAGGGATAGCCAACTCGTTCTTTTCACGCACGTACAAAAGTCAAAAAGTTTTTCTGTCACAACTTCCTTGAAATACATTATAACGCCCTGAAACAAACGTCTCTGTCCTTGTTGCTTTATTCCTCACAGTTGGACATGCAACACTTGGTATTTTAATGCAGGGATAGCCAACTCTTTTTTTTCGCGTACGTTCAAAAGTGAAAGTGTTTTTCTGTCATAACTTCCCTGAAATTAATCAGAACGCCTTGAAATAAAGTTCATTTTCTTTGTTGCATAATTCCTCACAGTTTGACATGAAACGCTTGGTATTTTAAGTCAGGATTAGCCAACTCGTACTTTTCACGCACGTACAAAAGTCAAAAAGTTTTTCTGTCACAACTTCCTTGAAATACATCATAACGCCCTGAAACAAACGTCTCTGTCCTTGTTGCATTATTCTTCACAGTTGGACATGCAACACTTGGTATTTAAAGGCAGAGATCGCCAACTCGTTTTTTCGCGTACGTATATATGAACTGTTTTTCTGTCATAACGTCCTTGATAACCATTAGAACGTCCTTGAAAAAAAACGATTTCTCTTTCTTGCGTTAATCCTCATAGGTTGACAGGCAACACTTGGTATTTTAAAGCAGGGATAGCCAGCTCGTACTTTTAACGTACATACAAAAGTCAAAACATTTTCTGTCATAACTTCCTTGAAATACATCAGAACGCCCTGAATCAAACATCTCTGTCTTTGTTGAATGAACAAAGATCTTTAGCTTTCCTGCTTTATTCCGCTTAATTTGGTGTGCAACACTTGGTACGTTAAAGAAGGGGTTGCCTACTCGTGTCCTCGCGAACGTGTTATATGAAAACAGTTTTTATGTCAGAACGTCCCTGAAAATTCTCAGAACGTCCTGAAACAAAGTGCTTAGTCTTTGTGGCGTTCTTCCGCTTAATTCTGTGTGTAACACTTGGTATTTTGAAGAAGGGGACGCCATTTTGTTTTTTCGCGTACGTGTTATATGAAATCAGTTTTTGTGACAAAGTAACCTATGAGCGTCCTGAAACAAGGTGCCTTGGCTTTCTGGCGTTATTCCGCTAAATTTGGTGTGCAACACTTGGTATGTTGAAGAAGGGATCGCGTACTCGTGTCCTCGCGAACGTGTTATATAAAAACAGTTTTTGTGTCAGAACGTCCCTAAAAATTGTCAGGACGTCCTGAAACAAAATGCTTTGTATTTGTTGCGTTTTTCCGCTTAATTTGGTGTTCAACACTTGGTATTTTGAAGAAGGGGACGCCATCTTGTTTTTTCGCGTACGTGTTATATGAAAACAGTTTTTGTGTTATAGTAAAATATGAGCGTCCTGAAGCAAAGTGCCTTGGCTTTCTGGCGTTATTCCGCTTAATTTGGTGTGCAACACTTGGTATGGTGAAGAAGGGGTCGCCTACTCGTGTCCTCTAGAACGTGTTATTTGAAAACAGTTTTTGTGTCAGAAGGTCCCTGAAAATTGTCAGAACGTCCTGAAACAAAGTGCTTTGTTTTTGTGGCGTTCTTCCGCTTAATTTGACATGCAACACTTGGTATTTTAAGTCAGGAATAGCCAACTCGTACTTTTCACGCACGTACAAAAGTCAAAAAGTTTTTCTGTCACAACTTCCTTGAAATAGATCATAACGCCCTTCAACAAACGTGTCTTTCCTTGTTGCATTATTCCTCACAGTTGGACATGCAACACTTGGTATTTAAAGGCAGGGATTGCCAACTCGTTTTTTCGCGTACGTATATATGAACTTTTTTTCTGTCATAACGTCCTTGATAACCATCAGAACGTCCTTGAACAAAACGATTTCTCTTTCTTGCGTTAATCCTCATAGTTTGACAGGCAATACTTGGTATTTTAAAGCAGGGATAGCCAACTCGTACTTTTAACGTACATACAAAAGTAAAAACATTTTCTGTCATAACTTCCTTGAAATACATCAGAACGCCATGAATCGAACGTCGCTGTCTTTGTTGAATGATTCCTCAAATTTTGACATGCAACACTTGGTATTTTAATGCATGGATAGCCAACTTTTATTTTTTCGCGTACGTTCAAAAGTGAAAATGTTTTTTTGTCATAACTTCCCTGAAATTAATCAGAACGCCTTGAAATAAAGTTCATTTTCTTTGTTGCATTATTCCTCACAGCTTGACATTCAACACTTGGTATTTTAAGTCAGGAATAGCCAACTCGTGTCCCGCTTAATTTGGTGTGCAACACTTGGTATTTCGAAGAAGAGGACGCCATCTTGTTTTTTCACGTACGTGTTATATGAAAACAGTTTTTGTATCATAACTTCCTTGAGAAACGTATGAGCGACCTGAAACAAAGCGTTTTTCTTTCGTGCCGTTCTTCCGCTTAATTTGGTGTGCATTACTTGGTATTTTGAAGAAGGGGACGCCGAAAAAACAAGATGGCGTCCCCTAAATTTAAAATCATTTCCGTCTACTGCGAACACAAGCGCAAACTGACGGAAGTAGACCTAAAAACTCTGATAGATCCCGCAATCACTGCGACCGTTTTCGCTGGCGATCTGAACGCTCAACACTCTGCAAAGAACAGCTGATTGACAAACGCGCGAGTGGTTAATTAATTTATATATTCGCGACAGACACTTTCTCGACCATAGCAGCTTCCTTCGTTCCAACCACATATCAAGCGGCTACCGGGACCGCGGATTTTATAGACTTTGCCATTTTAAAAGGCTCTTATCACACACCCCGCGTCACTGTGATACATGAGCTCAATTCGGATCACAGGCTGGTCCTCATGTACATGGCGGACCCAATTGATCCGTTCGCACACATACCGACAAATCCCAAGTCCCAAACGTCCTGGGAAGACTTCGAGACACACATCGAAGACAATTTTCAAGTCCCAGATAACATCTCAGACCCGTCTTCCATCGACACAGCCATAGATAACTTTACGGATGCAATACAATCCGCGAAGGAAGCTGCGTCTTCACCCGTCACCGCGGACGGACATAGACCAGACCTACCCATTCGGATTAAGAACCTGATTAGGAATAAAAACAGAGCCAATAAAGAATGACGCGATCACGCGAACCCGGTTACGAGAACGCTTAAAAACCGTCTCACAGCCGAGGTCAATAGGGCGCTGAAAGATCATTGGAAAGAATCTTTCGACGCCTATCTCAAAGATCTCGCAAAAGGAGATAAACCGTAATGGCTACTTAGCAAGTTGCTAAGTTGAGACCCCAACCCGTCGCGCCCGCTTCACGGGCCGA
This sequence comes from Himalopsyche japonica, assembly GCA_028555115.1. Taxonomy (NCBI): domain Eukaryota; kingdom Metazoa; phylum Arthropoda; class Insecta; order Trichoptera; family Rhyacophilidae; genus Himalopsyche; species Himalopsyche japonica. The sequence continues at coordinate 5,773 of JAHFWJ010000337.1, forward strand.
ACGGTCCCGTATACACGATGGAAGATAAAGCAGAGCTCTTTGCAGACTCCCTCGCGAAACAGTTCTCCCCACACGCGATCGATCCGACTGATCACGTGCTCAGCGAGCGCGTTAAACTGATCGAATCGAAATACGACCAATGATATTGGACTGACACTCCACCTTCCCCACTAACGACCACACCTATCGATCCCGCAACCCCGGCAGAGATAGAGAGTCGCATCAATCGATTTATAAACAAAAAAGCCCCAGGCGTCGACGAGATCGGTCCAAAGGCGCTCAAACACCTTCCCGAGAAGGACATCGAGACGCTCTCGCGTATCTTCAACGCGTGCCTGGAGGCTCAATACTTTCCAAAGTCCTGGAAAATCGTGAATGTCATCCTCCTTCCCAAGCCGGAAATGATCATGAACTCCCCGAAAGCTACAGACCAATCAGTTTGCTCCCGGGAATGGGCAAACTGCAAGAACGCGTCATAAAGTCGAGACGTGAGGAGACCGCTCCGGAAAAAAAACTCATCCCGGATGAGCAGCACGGTTTCAGAGCGCACCACTCTACCAACCATCAACTGCTCCGAGTAGTTGATTTCTGCAAAGACGGCTTTTGCAGAAAGCAATTCACGTCAGGACTATTCCTCGACATCGAGAAGGCCTTCGATAAGGTATGGAAGTTGGACTTGACTTTCCGATGCTAAAATTATTATACTCCTACCTCTCAGACAGACAATTTTACGTCAAATTGAACGGCGTATACTCCACCCCTCGAACCCCGCATGCCGGCGTGCCACAGGGGGGTGCGTTATCTCCATTACTGTACAATCTCTACACACACGACATACCCATCCCATGCGCAACAACGCAAACTACCGTCACGCAATACGCCGACGATACAACAATATTAGCCCGGTCGGCTAATAGAAATAGATCCGCACTGCTCGTTGAAAAAGCGAGCAACAACATTGCCGCCTGGTGTCACGATTGGTGGATAAAAATCCACCCAGACAAAAGCACGGCGGTTAATTTGAACTGGAGAAATAGCCGTCATTGTCTTAAAACTCAGAAGATAAAAGTGATAGGTACCGAGATCTAGTGGGCCAAGTCGTTCAAATATTTGGGACTCACGCTCGACCATAAGCTGACTTTTAAAAAGCATATCGATGTAAAAATACGCCAGGTCTCCCAAATCACGGGACGGGTATACCCGATGATAGGCAGAAGGAGCACACTCGCCTTAAAAAGCAAACTGCTCCTTTACACCACGATATCCAGACCGATCATGACCTGCGCGTGCCCAATATGAGGACACGTAGGAAAAGCTCGCACGGATAAATTGCGCAAAACAAGATTTTACGTACAATCGTGGACGCCCCGTGGTACGTCCGCGGTTCTACTATCCACCGCGATCTTAAAATAGAGTCCATTCATGACCACGTCCAGAGACTGTCGACAAAGCTCTACAACCACTGTGAAAATCATACAAATCCGACAATCAAATCATGCTTAGAAGCGTTTGACATTGACGCCCCATCCGATTACGAAAGACCCCGTCATGTCTTAAAACTGAAACCGTCTTAGACCCTCTCCCATGCACCCCGAAGACCTCACTAGCCCACCCTAATCACCTGTCTGGCGATCGCCCACAGCTCCGGACAGCAGGAGGCGAAAACTATTAGACGTCACATCGCACTCACACACCAAGACCTCTTTAACGCACGACTGAGACCTTCATCTTCCAGCTTCGCTCGTCTCACTCGGACCGTTTGAGTTGATCTGAGCGAAAAAACAAATTCCATAACCACAACATACCACAGACGAAAGGGTAAGGAGAGCACTAAACGCGTCCTCGGCCCCCCGCAAGAGTGAACATGCTACAAGTACAGGTAAGTATTTTACGTCAGTTTCGTTGCGTCCGTGTGATAGAATGCCTGAAGGCGCCGAAAGGCGAAACCCGGGTCGTTAGTGACAAAACACGTGGAATCGTACGAAATTGTACCAATTCAAATTAATGAAGTAAATATTTTTTATTAATAAATGAGTATAAACTTAACAATAAAAAAAATATTTACAATTACACATGTATTATTTTAATACAAAAAGTACATATTTTGTATGAAATTCGACTTACGACCGATTCAAGGTTTTCAAGTTGAGGACAATATGTCTTTTATTGGAATAAAAAGCATTATTTTCGTTGAGGTATTTCGGACACCCTTGTCTACTAGGTAGAAATATTGAATGCATACAATTATAATGTAGAAATGGTCATTGGAGTTGAGTTCCGCTTATGGAACATTTTCCACTGTTGTGAATTCTTTCCACGAGTCATCGGCGGTTAAATCATAATACTCATTCGTTTCACTTGTGCTGTTTGATCGTTCTTGAGGTGAGAATCTTGTATCTGAAATGAAAAAAATATGATGAATTAACCGCGTTCGTTCACGCATATGTGCGAGATAAAAAACCGTACCATTTTCAACGGTCACGCACGCGTACGGGGACGATAATTTACGCTATCCGCATATTCGTGTATTCTTTCAACTAAAAATAGGTTTTCAAACGTCAGCTTTGTTTTGCTTCAATGTCTATGGAAATTCAATCTGTCAACAAGAACAAAACATAATTTTGATAGAATAGATGGTGGGGAACCTGCGGTCTTTTGACTGTTGCCAATTTGAATGATTCCTTTAATTACATACAAATGTATAACATATTTTTAATAATATGCAATATAATAAATTAGATTTGAATTGTTAATACTTTGTACGATTCCACGTGTTTTTTCATTAGCGGCCTTAGTTTCGCCTTTCGGCATCTTCGGGCATTCTATCACACGGATGCAACAGAACTGAGGTGTGTTAGAATGCGTGATGATGCCGAAAGGCAAAACCCGGGTCGTCAGCGACAACACATGTGGAATCGTACAAAGTTTTAACAATTCAAATTTGATATTGAAATTCCGTCAAGCACCTTCAGTCGGTATCATAAATTATAATAAATTAGATTTGTAAATGTGTATTTCTTCTCAAAAGATTTTTTAAATTGCGTTTTGGCTAATTTATGTTACGAATTAAAATATTTAGTTTCTCGGGCGAGGGGGGTGTCGACGCTTTCCTTACTGCGGCCTAATGTTGAATCAGATAATTGAGTGTGGCCTTTTGAAATGAAAAGGTTCCCCACCCCTGCCTAGACTCTTCTAACGCATGTACATGTATCCTTTATTGTCTCTTTCCATCGAGTACAACCCGGTTAGGGATCCTGATAAAATAATTAATCTTGTTTTTGATACATTCGTCTTCGTCACTTCTATGATCACAATGATTTACGTGGTAACGGAGAGATATTAAATATATCGGATGTTCAGACGGACACAGGAATTTACTGTGTCCATCGATCTCAACAAATCCATGAGTCTCTGTGGGTATTACTACGAATGAACACAAAACACTTATGGGAATGCACCTTCCATCAGTTGGGGTTTGTACGCAGAACACGGTGTCGTTTTTATGGACTCCATTTTGTTCAAACTCATTCTCATTTTTGAAACATCCGTATAATCACAATTACCTATGATGTCACGGAGAGATTGTACGTCTATGAAATGTCCAAATGAACACTGGAATAGGCTATCGTCTTCTTTGATACCATGAAATCCATGAGTCTCAACGGGAATTGCTGCGGTCGACCAGAAAATACTAAATATTGCAATAACTCCAGTAAATTCCTCAGATGTTGAGAAATTTAGAAGCATCTTGTATCTGAAATGAAAAAAAAAATAACGTAAGAAATGCGATTTTGGCTATGGTCATTTTCGAGCTTTTCGAATAATGTAGTGCAGAAATTTGTGTGCGTAGTATATATATTTACAAACATAAAAAAAAATTATTTTGATTTTCCTCCAAAAATACTTACATTTGTCATGAAAAGAAATGATTTTCTTTTCAATTTATGTCGATACAATTATATACAATTATTTGTACATACAATTCAATACCACGCGTAAAACAATAAATTTCATTCTTATTACACCGAAAAGTCATATTAAAACAATTAAGAGATATGGCAAGCTTCAGTGTTGAAAAAATCCAAATACTAAGCAAATAAGAAATAGTATATACATTCACAGTAATCTAGCAATGTTTCAATACAATTCAATGCCGCTTCATGACTAACGTAACCACTGGTATCATCTGCTGTTGCAGTATTACTGTCATTTCCTTTCAGAAGTTTTTGACGGTAAAGATGTTACATTGATGATAAAAAACCTCGATTCAAGGTTTGAATCGGTGATGTAACATTCGGGGGCAAAATTTTGTAATCATCCATCTTCAATATTTTTATTTCAGTTCCCTTAAATGTACCGATGATGGTTTTTTTTTGCTTTTCCAATCGCCAAAAGTTTCATTTTATAAATTCCTGATGCATTTCTATCTTATAATTCAAGTGACATCTATAGGTTCAAATAAATACGTCGTGAATTGACCACAATTCACAAAGGATTCTTTAACGAACAAACTAATATATGTCCGTCACCATTATTGACTCCTCTGACTGATGTATCTTTGTTTCTGCAATGGACCATTTCCGTGCCATATGTAAACTTATTGATATAGCTGCCTTTTTAGTTTCATTTTCAATTTTTAGTTTTATTGCGAGCAAGAAACAAGCTAGGTCGTTAAAACAGGAGAGAAGATGTATCGTGTACGTTTTCTACACAGCTATATATAGTTTAGCAAATGTTAGTTTAAGCATAGTTCTGACGATGGCTTGAGCCGAAATAGCTATCAACTATATTTTAAAAAATAATTTTGTAGAACTAAAATACATTGCTATTTTTTTTTCACCGTGTTATATGAACACGTATCAATTCTATAAAATGTGTTTTTATTAATATAATTTATAATATTCACTGAAGGTGCTTGATGGAATTTCAATATCAAATTTGAATTGTTACAACTTTGTACGATTCCACATGTTTTGTCACTAACGACCCGGGTTTCGCCATTCGGCATCTTCAGGCGTTCTATCACACGGATGCAACAGAACTGACCAATTTTCACTTGAAGTATCACTTTGACTATATGAAATTTATAGTTTATACGGTTGATAGCTGTTTCGGCTTACGCCATCATAAGAGCAGAATAATTCCGATTCAATTAAGGCTCGAATTATTTGTGAAGCCTCGTTTTTACGTGTTTGAAGTGAGTGATCTAAAAAATATGTAAAAATATTTCTCATAAAAATAATCAAATTATTTGATCTCACACATATAATATTTTCGTGAAGATTTACTGACCTCATCAGTTCTGATGCATCCGTGTGATAGAATGCCTGAAGATGCCGAAAGGCGAAACTATTATCCCGTATACACGTCAGCACATATATGTCACTTTGATTGACACTAACTAAATGTTTATAAGGTAACAGTTATACTCTTTATTATATTACGGCATTTTCTTAGCGGGTGTTTAAATGTTTTTGGGCGTTTCAATTATTTCTTCTTTTGACGAATTTGCAGACATATATACCGCTATGAATCCGGCTAATCATTTCCACACAAAATGAATAGTCCGGCTAGAACAGACTTATATCGGCGACACTGATTGTTGTCACACTTAAAAAAGAAACTGATTTAAAAACTTCGCACTTGTATATATACCTGTTCCGCACTTGGCATATTTGTTATCAAATTGATAACACTTGATAAACACTAAAATTGATAATTGATCGATAGTTCTGATGTCTTCGTCACGACGCCTTAATTGGATAGTTCCGACGATGGCGTGAGCCGAAATAGCTATCAACTATATACATTGCAAACTTTTTGACTTTTCCGTTTGTCCCTCATGTAGTCACAGCAAGATCGAACAGCCGTGCAATGTCCAGGCGGTACACTGGAAGTCGTTGTTGCAGATGACCAGAAAATACTTGGAATAACTCCAATAAACGCCCAAGAGGTGAACATCTCGTATCTGAAATATAAAAATAAATTAACGTAAGGAACGTGAAAGCGTTAGAGAGACAAGAATAACTTGGTCTGGGACAGTTGTCCACTGATGACTTTGAAATATTTTAGCACATTATTCTATATAAGAAATATGTTTCCATTATTCAATTGAATCTGTCAAATGACAAATGCGATTGTCATCTAAATCAGTTTTTCCCAACGATTTTACGCCTGCAGACTAAATTAACCTATATAAATACACAGCGAAGCCCCCAATTGCACTATACCGACATACAGCCAAAACTAATACTTAAACATTCTATTTTATATTATTTGAGCGGACTGTATATATCACCATTCATTTATTTAATTTGAATTGTTACAAATTTGTACGATTCCACACGTTATGTCACTAACGACCCGGTTTTCGCCTTTCGGCGTCTTCAAGCATTCTATCACACGGATGCAACAGAACTAACATAAAATAAACAGTTAGCATCGTCTATATACCAAAGGTATTAATTACAGAAAAACACTTACGGCCCAAGGCAAGAACTAAATTGCAGCTAAAACAAATTTAACGATATTAATCTTATAATAATTAACATGATTACCTATTGTGATAATTTTCATTGACTTTCTTGTTAATGAGTCATTCTTGAAAGGTTTTCCAAAAAATATTAGTCAACTAACCAATTCTCCAACTAATTTGTTAACTGTCACTTCTTGATGGTATTTTAAATAATAAAAACACCTGCAAACAGAATCCGTGTGATGGAGTGCCTGAAGATGCTGAAAGGCCAAACCCGGGTCGTTATTTAAATAAATTTATATAAAATTGTAACAGTTTAGATTTGATATTGAAATTCCATCAAGCACCTTCGGTCAGTAGCATAAATTAACGCAATTTCAATGAAGTAATGAAAAAATATATATGTAATACATATAGTTCATTGTAAGGTGCCAAATAAAAACATATACACGTAGATTCTGCATTTTTTTTAAAATTAAATTAATGTATTAATAATTATACAATAGCAATATGGATAATTGAAAAATGTACTATGTATTGTATACTTAATAAACACAATATAATATACTATGCCCTGGTCAAAGTATCCCTAAGAGATTGATAATAGTCACGATAGAACATTAGATACTTACCTTAGGGGTTTGTGTAGTACATATGACTCTACAATGTCCTGGCCATATATTGTAGTTCAAGTGACGCAGCAAAGAACGTAAGAAGCTTATTATGATAAATATAATGTACCATAGTGACTGAAAATATTTACAATTAAGTTACTGAACGCGATTGTTATTTGAATAGCTGTTTAATATTCAATAAATTTAATTTGACTGGTGTTCACTATTGATTGCGAAAATATTCCAAGAAAGCGTTTTATAAACCTGTCAATTTTTATTGTATAGTATTGCCCATTAAATATTAAAACAATCCCATCAGTATATAAATGTATTACATCAATTACTGCCATCTGTTCTTAAAAAGATTAAGCCTAATGGTATTATGATTTTAGTTTTAAGTTAATCCGCTAGATGTCTACAAATAATATTTTATTTTATCATGAAATTATTTTTATTTGATGAACCAAAACACAAAATAAGGGTCAGACTTTTATTCTACAATTGTATTGAAATAATTATATTGCAATAAAATTTATTATATACTGCGATCTGTTTTCAGAAAAGCTAATTTTAGTTACGTGTAATCCCGCTAGATGTCTGTACGTATTATTCTATTTCGAAGTTATTTTGAAATAAAAAAAACATTTGAACGCCGGACAGATTCAAATTATATTGTTTATTGTTGCTTAATAATTTTTTTATCAACTAACCTATCCGAAAATTCATTATTATCGGTATTTTTAACAATAGTCAGAGTCACTCCTGCTTCACGACTCCGAATCCGACGACGATTCCTCAGCCCTGCATTAAATTTGGCAACAAATTAAATGGTCAGAATTTAAAGCATTTTTGGTCAGAATTTAAATCAATTTTTGGTCAGAATAAAAAATAATTTTTGGTCAGAAAAAATATACAAACAGATCAGAAAAGTCAGAATAACATTATAGATAGGTCTGAATAAAATTATTTAAGGGTCAGAATTGTATAACCATTTCGGTCAGAGAATATTGAAAATGGTCCTAATAAAATTAATGATTTATGATAATATGAAACCAAGAGACCTTTTTGATACAACACATAACACTTAAAAAATGTTTCTTATCTTACAATTTTTTCACTACTTACATATATATCTTGCTTAATTCACATGTCGTGTAGTATGTTTTATATTAGTTAAATTATGTATGTATTGTCAAAAGGGTAAAAGACCAATTGCAGATTTCTGGATGAGACAATTCCGGGATGGTTATTGGAAGGAAAGTGGTGCCTATCCATTGGAATTAGGATCTGCGTTAACTTTAACGTCTTTAACTTTTAAATCGAACAATTCTTTTATTTTATTTTTAATGTAATCATTTAATTTCATGGTGTTAGTATAACTCCTAATACGTCATGTGATTGTTCATCTTCTGTTTTGAATACAAAAACGTTTGTTTTATTAATGCAGTATAAAATACATACTCCAGCAATACGTTGATGCCCTCATCTTTCTTAATTTCAATTTAAATGCTGAAATGTCAACACAGCGTTCTCCAGAAATAACAAATGATTCAGCGTTGACCGTTACAGCATTGTCGCCAACCCAAATATCTTTTCAGCGGTTATTTTAAGAGCTCTTAAAATCATTTTTTTACGAATTAAACAGTATTAATGTAAATGGTTGGTTGACCTTTAATTTAATGCACTTAGATTAAAAAGAAAAAATATTTTATTTCTGATAAAATCGTAGCATCTACCGACAAATTAATAAAACTTTTTCCAAAATCTTTTATAAATACATTTTATGGTTTGAGTCTTGACTGAACTGTTGAGCTATTCTTATATTTTAAGAGACGCCTCTAATAAAACTATTCCTAGAAAAAATAAAGACACGAAAAAAAATACAATTTATTTCTGATAAAATAGAAACTTCTATCGATCGTCTATCAAATATTTTCAAGGATAGCAGAATTCTCATTTTGGTTTAATATAATGGAAATTCCACCAAGCGCCTTTTGTCAATATCATGCATCCGTGTGATAGTATCTCTGAAGATGCCGAAAGGCGAATCCCGGATCGTCAGTGGCAATTCAAATTTGATATGGAAATTCTATCAAGCACTTTCAATCGATACCATAAATTAAACAAACATTTAGTACAATATATTTAATCTAGCGTGTCCCAGTTAAGAGTTGCATGTTTTTGATTTGGTAAAAGGTTAGCGTTACATTCATGAATGAATGAATGTCAATCTATACAGGGCGAATCCGGGTTTTTAAGCACTGGTAGTATAATTTCGCGTTTTATTTTTCGGTATATTTTTGTCTACAGTGTGTTCGAAAATAGCTTTATTTATACAACGATTCGTTTATTGCCAATTGCAATTTTCAAATACGGACTTCAAAAATTACTACGAATAAAAATATATTTTTAAAAGACGAGAATGCAGGATGCTCGAGGTTAATTTTAGCGTATTGTATCTGGTACAATTAATGGCTGAATAGGGTAGCGTTTTCGGGTTAACCTGTTAAGTGTGAACTTCATAATACTTCGGGGTCGCTATTTGAGGTATTTTAATTTAAATGCAGGTATTTAATCTCCAGCAATCGAAAAAAAACACTTATTTTGAACAAGTTTGTCCATACAATCGAGACAAAAATAATCAACGTTTTTTACTACACGAAAAAAAAATGTACAAAACTGAAATTACGTCCCTGTATAGTAGTAAATGTCGACAACTTGGAGAATGTTTGAGAAACTGTGTGAAACATGTTTTGTCACTAACGACCCGGGTTTCGCCTTTCGGCGTCTTCACGCATTCACATGAATAACTTCAATATATACACGATGCTAACTGTTTATTTTACGTCACTTCTGTTGCATCCGTGTGATAGAATGAATGCTTGAAGATGCCGGAAGGAGAAACCCGGGTCGTTGGCGACAAAACATGTGGAATCATACAAAACTGCAACAATTCAAATTGATATTGAAATCCCATCAAGCACCTTCAGTCGATATCATAAATTGTACTTATGTTTTTGAGTGTTATTAACATTGACAACTGTCAAAACGTTAATGTATGTATAATATATTACACACAAAAGTCATATCGTTCGGCTTAGAGGTGTCGAGCTTTATTTATTACTCTAAAAACTTCATATTTCTAAATTAATTAAGAAAGTATGCGACGCTAAGCGGTTAACAAGAAAGATGTAACAGAAAAAAAACAGTTTGAAAAAAAATGGTCGTAATTTTGTGTTTAAAAAAGTCGTTAAAGGGGAAACACGTGTAAACTGAATTACGCACGTGGAATGTAAACAAAAAACAGATGATGATGATGATGGTATTCTCAATGCCTTTATTTTCTGTTTCTTACTGATAGAGCAATTTTCAATAAAGACTGCAAACTATATTCGTTTTTTTTATTTTATTTGACAAATAAACGCTACAAAACATTACAAATTAAACATTTAATGTTGGAAATTAAATTGAAATAAACAATAAAAGAAAAAAAATTAAAAAATACACTTTTTGGTGTCTATTTCCGGAACATATTTTACGTTCGGGACCGGTTTCGCTCATCGCGAGTATTATCGACCGATACAACACAATTTACAAGCATGCCTAGTTGTATATATACAAAATTTCAAATCAAAGGCAGCAGGTGTACAAAACCGCGGTCTCAAGAACTAAGAAACAATTTACGGGAGATTTTAGAATATTTATTTTATACAAATAATGCAAATTAATTTTAAAATTAAATTAAGATAAATCAACAATTCATCAAAAGCTCTGAACGATCATAAAGTGCAAAGTGAAACCGGTCGTGATCACAAAATATATTATGGAAATATGTACTAAAATGTATTTTTTTATTATTATTTAAACTATCATACCTTACCAACAAGAAGTGACAGTTAACTCCTTAAAAGTGAAAAAAATATATACAAGGAAGTCATCCAAGAAAGCTCATTTAAACAAATCCCCACACGTTATTCTTACAAATGAGTCTTTCATGATTGTTCTTAACTCGTTAATTGATTATTAATGTATCGTTATTTTAATTGCAAACTTTTATTTGTAAATTAATTCAATTCATTTGGATGCATATTGTATGATTGCCTCAAAATTGTGTTCTCAGTTTTTATACCTTTGGTTTTGTATACCTTCTAATTATTTACTCAAAATTATGAAAAATTACTTGTTTTTAATTAATTTTGTTTATTGCTTTTTTTAAACGTCAAAATATTTACACATTTAATGTTGAAAAATAAAACTAACGAAGTCATTCAAGCAAGCCCGTGTAAAATCTACTTTAATACAGTATAAAATAGTATTCGTCTGAACTCACTCTTGTCAACATGGAATACGTCGACATCCGACTCACAATGTTGAAAATTGTTAATGCTGTTACAATCTTAACAAAATATCCGGAATATTGAATCGCTTTCCCTCGATTTCGCACGGTTTCAAATAACGCGGTTCATAAAAACACCGAATCGTTTTAACCAGAATTTTGTAGTCGGAGTTTAATTGATGATACTCTGAAGTGTTGCTAAAAAAATATCGGCTACTTTTGTTATTTGACCATAATACGGTGCTGTATTTACACTTGTTAATATAGCACTGTGTAAAAAACGCAATAAAATATAAGATTTCATTGTTAATTAATTTAAATTGCGGTTTTGGATTGTAAACATTTATGTGGTTTTAGTCAATAGACAGGCATATAATGCAAAGAGATTTAATATTTTTATAAATGTTCATTTTGTAATGGATACGTTGAGAGATGAAAAAACGTAGGTACTCAAAGCGTCCGCTGTTAATTTAACTGTGAAATTGAGCCGACGCCCTCTAACATGAAACTTGATACTAAACTCCCAGCATATTAAAAAGACCGTGTTACAGGATATAATGTAACCGCTCCCATTTTGGAGTGTATAGCCTACCAACGGATACATCAAAAAGTGACTTTTTGTAAGGAGTTCAATATTCAATAATCAATTTTCCGAAGAGATATATATTATTTAAGATGTTGGCGGGATAAAATTAACGTACATCGAAAATAATCATTAAATACTTCAAAACACACTCGAGCCTTTTTTTGTGCGGTTCAGTGGTAAACCGCACAAAAAAAGATACGGTTCGACAGAAAAAAAACAGTTTTGTAAACCGTATTTATATATTCGTATAATTTTTAGATAGTACCAACCTTCAAACGATATATGTCAAATTTTAATGACGTTTCAACAGTTAGTTTACAAGTTTTAGTAACACTGTTTAAAGATTAATTTCGTGTCTTGATAAAATTGCTTTTTAATGGAAAACAATAATGATGCCGAAAGACGAAACCCAGGTCGTTAGTGACAACACATCAAAACATCATTTTACAAAAATTTCAAATTATTGAAAAGCATGGAACGAATTATTGTATTGAATATAATTTTATATGGGATTTTTTCGCTTAACGAGTGTTTCACACAACACAGTATTCTGGAAAGAATTATTCTCTTTGTGAGAGGTCATACTGTAGTTTTTATTCGTACCAAATTCAAGTCTCAGTTCAAAGATCTCTTGTGAAACGGGCTTCTGTCACAAGATTGTACAGCGAAAAAAAAATGACAGTTTACTGTATCCAATTTAGTTTTTTGTTCAGCATTCATTCGGTTCAGTTTTGCCAATAATATACCACACAAAACTGACGTAACACACAATAATTTAATTTATAATATAATATTCAATAACATTAAACAATTCATACTCTTTTAAATATATGGAGAAAGGAAATTTTTTATACATTCAAATGAACATAAGAACATTCAAAAACACAAACAATTCTATCAAGTATTCGTTAATTAAACCCATCGAGAATAATTCATATTTTTTTATATCTGTAATAAACATGTATTGTGGGTGAACAATCCTAATATGTGTTCAGATAACGAACACATATTAGGATAACGAACTAAAACGATATTTCTAATCCACTTATTTTGGCTATAATATAATAACGAAAAATTCGGATAACGAACATATTCTTCGAACAGATTCTGTTCGTCAACCGATAAACCACCGCATTTAATAAATAAGTAACTAAGTGCATTAATAAGCAAAATTTCAATTGTCGTTTAAGGCAGTGCTTCCCAACTGTTCAATGAACCCGTGGATTATGATTTTCATATTTAGGTGTCCGTGGCTGAAGAAGGTTTGGAAAACATTGATCTAAGGTATAACAAAAAAAGATATACGTGCAGTTGTATATATAAATAATATAACTGAAATGAATGTAGAAGGATTCGGTGTTACGGCATTAAAAAAGAAAATATGTTTCGCATATTGACAGACTCTTCTATATTCTTTCCAGAATCATCCAGAAATTATTGATAATCATCTATAAAAAATCCAGAAAGTAATCGACAGAAATTGGGTGTAAGAAATAACGTTTTATGACGTCACATAATTAGTATGTTTTAATACGCTGTTTGAAATTGGAGCGCGCGCATTTCACAAATTGTTTCGCCCAATTAGCGCGTGCCATAGACACCCCAGCCGACCGTGAAATGAGTATATTCTTTTTTTAAATAAATTTATGGGCGAGTTGACGTGTGAAATATGTTAGCGGCCAGGTAAAATTACCTAATTTAGGTAGGTAACAATTTATTACAAGATATTTGGTTTTTTTTTTACTCAAATTTAGGCTTAAAATTTCAATTGAAAGATGCATTACTGTTTGTGCCGAAAATATAAAACATAAACATATTTTAGTACTTATTTCTTCAATTTATATTTTATGATTTCGTGAATATTATCAACTGATTAAAATATCATGCCTTTCCACCAAGAAGTGACAGTTGACACTTTTTAAAAGTGACACAAACATAGAATATGGATTTACTATAAGATTAATAGTTGCCGGGCCTGTGGGCGATTCGTCAACGCCGTTTGTTTTTGTTTGTGTATTTAAGAGCCCAAATTATAATATAATACTTTTTTTTAATCTTTTGTATATATAAACTAAAGTTGCAATATTTTTAAAATTGGCCTAGCAGAAATTATTGAAAGATTAAGCAACAGTGGGTGACTAATTAGAAACGAAAAAATCGGATAGCGAACATAAATAATCTTGGGACGGATTATCCTCGCAATCCGAATTTAGTAAGTTTTGTTACGCTCAGAAACAAAAGCACCATTGTTTTAATCAAATGTAATTAATGATGGAATTGTTGTATCAACTTTGAGTTATTGTAAAGTTTTAACATTCCATATGTTTTGTCACTAACGACTCTGGTTTTGCCTTTCGGAGTCCACAGGCATTCTATCACACAGAAGTAAGAGAACTAACACGCAATGTGGAATCATTCAAATTTTCAAAAATTCAAATGTGATATTAAATTCCACCAAGCACATTCATTCGATATCAGAAATTAAATCAATATTGATCGTAAGGCAAGATTGATTGAAAATTATAAATGACATATTTGGCGGAAATTAAAAAAAAAATGTTTAAAATTGTGGAACACAGTGTCTCTGATCACACCGTAGTAGACTAAATACAAAATTATCCACCTTATAGAATAATAAAACAAAATAATGATTTGATTATCTCCAATAGATACATTATTTCAATGATGTCCATTTGCCAGAACACCACCACGTTTTCAGGGTTGCCACAAATTTTTAAAATAAAAACTATATTTTTTAATTATTTTTTTTCACGATGGCGTATTAAAATAAATGACCGCTATTTTGTAAAAGGATATTAATTAACGAGATCAATCAAATGACGAATGCAATTATCTGCAATTTAATTAATGTGCGAAACTTTGTCAATGTTCACAATCACTGCACAATGTGTTTGTTGTACAAAGTTTTTATGATTCCACGTGTTTTGCCACCAACGACCGGAATTCGCCTTTTAGAATCTTCACGCACTCCATCACACGGATGCAACATAACTGGCACATTAAACAGTTAGCATCGGTTAATTACATTGGCAAAACACAGACCTTAAGGGTAACATACTACAGAAATAACTTTCAATGATATTGACTTAATAATAATGACACTCGATCGTGTGTATCCTAGTGATATATAGCCTGAAGATGCCGATGCCGAGAGGCGAAATCGTTAGTAGCAAAACATATGGAATCGTTAAAAGTTTCAACAATTCAAATTTGATTTTTAAATTCCATCAAGCACCTTCAGTCGATATTATATTTTTTTTCATATTGATTTCGATTTTTATTTTGACATGAACCGTCTAGTAAGTGTGTAAACTCACTGGCAAGTGACATACAGAGAATAAATGACGTTGCGGCTTCAGAAAGGTTAAGTCAATCGGAAAAAACTTAACTCCGACTCTGAAATTGTAATTAACTCCTTTGGTATACAACCGATGCTAACCGTTTATTGCGAGTCAGTTCAGTTGTATCCTTGTGATATAGTGCCCGAAGATACTGAAAGGCGAAACCCGTATCGTTAGTGACAAAACATATGGAAAGTTTCAAACATTCAAATTTAGCATACAAACGGCCGTATTCCTCAAAGCGTTGAAAAATTACCTCTTGCGTTTAATTTGTCGAATTTCCGGTATTCGGTTGCTTTCGCGTCAACCCTAGCAGTCCCCGTAAACTCGGCACACTTGAACGGTATCCAAAATTAGCCCTAACGTAAACTCAAAGCGATTTTTATCTCCTTTCTTCCGAATTGAGTTGCGAGCATGCCGGAAAACTGCTACCACCGCAGGGCAATCTGGTTTTTATCCTCTCGCCACCTATCCGAACCTATCTGTACACATCTTGCCGTCTTCACAGGGTTACCATAAAGTGACGTTTGTGTAATTTTAACGCATTCACTGATAGTTACGCTTCTGTTTGGTAGTTTTTTCTAACCAACACACCATGAAGGTTGTCATTAATTTTACCTCGATTATTAAGTTTTATGGTATAATTTATGATATCGACTGAAGGCGCTACAATATTTTGTCATTAACGACCCGGGTTTCGGCTTTCGGCACCTTCCGGGATACTTACACGCAAATGTCTTGTCACATGTCGGATGCCGAAAGGCGAAACCCGGAACTTTGGTGGCATAACACGGCATCAGTTCGACGAGCTATTTCACGTCGAGAAACCTTGCTTGATGGAATTTCAAAATCAAATTTGAATTGTTACAACTTTGTGCGATTTCACAAATGCATCCGGGTGATAGTTTGCCTGAAGATAACAAAAGGCGAAACGCGGATCGTTAGTCACAAAACGCATGGAATCGTACAAAGTTTTACTACCATTAAAATTTGACTTATCAATGCATTATATTCTATAGAATATTTATATACAGGTTAATTCGATTATAAAAAATTCCCACTCGTTATTCTTACCAATGAGTCTTTCACGATTGTTCTTAACTCGTTAATTGATCATTAATGTGTCAAAACAAACAATTCATGTCCACGATTTCTTAAAAAAATATCCGGAACGTACGTACAACTTGATATTGTCAATGAAAGTAGAATTCTCATTTTGGCCTCGTATGAATCGAAAGAACTGTGTAGCGAGATACATTCATCAAACTATTAAAAGTGAGCATACCTAAAAGAAAGTCTGTCGGATAATATCCATACGCCCTCGAGTAAGGAAGTATCAAATATTTCTTCAGGACAAAACAGTTAAAAATCGATAAAGACAGTTGTAAACAACCTTTTATGACTCGTTTTCAAAGAAAGAATATGTTAAACAAAAAAGCCTTTTTATGTAGAGATTCATTTTTATTAGAAAATTTTATCAATAATCATGAGAATTAAATAAATTTGACTTAAAAATATTTTAGCAACTAAATTTTGTATGTACATTTTCTTTGGTTTTGATTTATAATATAAAGTGAAGGTGCTTGATGGGATTTTAATATCAAACATGAACTGTCGAAACTATGTACGATTCCGCATGTTTTGTGACTATTGATCCGGTTTTCGCCCTTCGGCATCTTCAGGCATTATATCACACGGATGCGACAACAGAACTGTCACACAATAAACAGTTAGCATCGGTTATATATATGTACACAGGATCCGAGTAAACCATTGAAATCAACTTCAATAATAATGATTTATATAATAACATATATAATAATCGATTGTGTGTCAGTTATGTTGCATTATTGTGATATGAAGATGCCTAAATGCGAAACTCGGATCGTCGGCGACAAAACATGTGGAATCGTACAAACTTTCAACAATTCAGATATAATAAAAAATGTGTTATTATTATTTATAACGACAAGTGACAGTTAACACTTTAAAATTGGCATACAGAATTGCACGAAATTTCATCACTCAACCAAAGGTGCTTGATGACTTTTCAATATCAAATTTGAATTGGTGAAACTAGGAGAGTTCCGCTACATCCGTGTGATATAATGTCTGAAGATCTCGAAAGGCGAAACCAGGATCGTCAGCGACAAAACATGTGGAATCGTACAAAGTTTCAACAATTCTTTATTTAACATATTTCGTTTAGGTTTTATTGAAATCATAATATTATATTTAGTGTCATTTTTGGTGTTGCATACTTTGTTTTTCGAGTATCATTAATCTCGAGTATTAATTTATCTAATTGTCTATGCACAAATTATTCAAAGATTCTGTTCTTGCTTCAATTCCAGGGCCCACACGTGCTGAGGCCATCCTGTCCGGCCCTTACTTCTCTTTGATTCCTGAAGAACTGGTGATGACGAGCGGACCTGCAACGGAAGAAAAGAATATACATTAAACGCTTGGTTTTCGGGAGCGTTATGGGAACATTAGACTCTAGCCTGTAGGGATATTATTTAGCTTTTTGCGCAAAGTTTTTATATTTGTCTGTCTGAAGATACCGAAAGACGAAACCCGTTTTCAGACTGACAAAACACGTGGTTTTTTGTATACGATGCATGGTTCTATTTTAGTTTCAGTCGATAACGCTCGCGATGAGCGAAACCGTTCATTACCTTAATGACAAAAAAAATGTAATGTATGATATCGACTGAAGGTGGTTGATGGGACTCACTCTGTACGATTCCGCATGTTTTGTCACTAACGGCTCGAGTCAGTCGGCTTTGTTGCGTCCGTGTGATATAATGCCTGATGATGCCGAAAGTAGGAACCTGCGTTTTGTTTCTCCAAATTGTAATTTTACAGGTTGTGCATTGCAAATATCCAGTCACGACGAGGAAAAAACAGACGTTCGAACCGGTCAATGCCACAATCAATTTTATTCGAGTGATTCACGCGGTAGAGTGCCTGAGGGTGCCGAAAGGCGAAACCAGTCATTGTTCTAGTGAAAAGGTATGATATTTTAAGCGATAAAAACCAATTTTTAACACTGTTTCCACAATTTTACATTTTTTGACATGTATCATAGCCGGTTTCGTTCATCTAGTGTATTATCAACCCAGTAAAATATATATGTCTTATTATTTATTTCCTGCATAGTCGTTAAAAGGGACCGGCACACAGCGGGTTAAGTTCTTTTAGTGTATATTAAATTTCTCAAGTGGTTTTTTTATCTCTCAAATAATGCTGGAGCAATTTCGTAAGAGATAACTTCTTGATACGAACGCATGTTTCAAGAAGTCGATTTTCAATTATGGATACGAATAAGCTTAACACACTGTGGGTGTAGATTTAAACCAAACAAAAAAATATGTTAAGTTTTTTACCGCGGTCTTAAATTAACATTAATTTTTTACGCTAACCGTGTTAAAAACAAAGCTGTAGAGTCGTTAAATACACGACTTTTACGTTGAACAACAACACGATTCAAATTTTATCAAGTTTTTTTCTTAATGTTTCTATTTAAGTGCATCAAATTAAAAATCATCGCTTGAAAGACGAAACCCGGGCCGTTGTACAATTTAAATTTGTTAGTGGATTGGGGTGTAAAATGATACACTTTTGAGGCGCTTAGCACGGTCCTCGTGTTCTAAAAAATATTCCGGTCGACAACGCGTTAACCATCCCATGGGAATCTTAAAACGGCTATTTTTTCAAGTGTTCGGTCTTTAAGTGCTTTATAAAAAAATATATACTTGCAATTAAAATAAATACACTATAAAAACACCACCAGACTGAGTGGTAAAAGCGCTCGGTTAGGACTTTTAAATTTTTTCGATTGAATTGTCATTCACTTGATAGAACTCCATTATAACACGGTGAAAAAAATAGCAATGTATTTTATTTGTACAAAACTATTTTTTTTAAATATAGTTGACAGCTATTTCGGCTTACACCATCGTCAGAACTATGCTTAAACCAATGTTTGCTTATCTATATATAAAGCTGTGTAGAAAGGGTACACAATACATCTTCTCTCCTGTTTTAACGGTCTAGCTTGTTACTTTCTCGCAATAAAACTAATTTTTTCAAAAATTGTAAATGAAACTAAAAAGCCGGCTATATCAATAAGTTTACATGTGGCACGGAAATGGTCCATTACAGAAACAAAGAGACACCAGTCAGATGATTCAATAATGGTGACCGACATATATTAGTTTGTTCGTTAACTAGACTTTTAAAATACTATTTTCCGTTTATATTGATTGGTTCGTTTGGTTCATCACAGTTCCTGGTTGAAATTGTCAACCACTTACTGTTGGAAAAAAAATCATTTAACACGGATTAAATTGTTCAATTATTTCATCATATTATAATACGAGGGATTAAAAATTATTTTATCAAGTTTTATGCGCAAACAGAATTAAAAAAAACAATTTAAAAACGCAAAATCAATTCGCTTCTTTTTATGTGCATTAAATTAAAAATCAACCAACCAAACCGTCAAATAGTTCACTGAGATATCTTTCAAAATCGTCCGATGTAAAAAAAGTCGAATTCGCTCGTTTTTTACTACCCCGACTGCGATTTCACAGCCCTGGTTTCAATGCCATGTTTTTTATTATTTTACCCATTAAATTAAACGATTTATTGTCTTCAGCGAACATCTGTTTTCTTTGAGACATTTTAATATTAAAATAAAACACTCTGAACAAAATTGTTGACAAATTGGCCATCACGTATTAACATGCAAACAGTGCAACCCCGATCTAACTTTCCCGCATATTTCGTTCATTGTATAATACTCTAGTAATACTCCAAAAAAAACAAAGTCAAATAATCCCGCATTTATCGTTTTACGATTTATAGAACTCCTCTATCTGTCGTCGTTTGATCGTTTTTGTTTCCGTTATTGGCCTTTTTTAATATATATATGAAACCGTCGAAAGTATACTAAGAAAGTTTGACTGTTTCTTCGTTAAGTGTTTAGTACTATTTTTTACGATTTTATAATATAAACTTCAAGTTAACATCTTGTAACAAAAAATACTTAATCGCGCTTTTTTAAGAACTGACAATAGCCACGAGTTCTACCAAGTAAATACCGATTCAATCAACATCGGTGAATTGGGAAGATTGAGTTGTTCATTGAGAGTGAAGTTTGAATTTAATAAGTGGCCTTTATTAATTTCTAGAATCTTCTGATAAAACAGTTTATGGTCCCCTGTGTTTTGATGTAACAATTGAACCGCTTCCAACAGCAAATGGTCAGCAAACATTGGAGTATCCTTGCTCAATTGATAATTTGTAAACTGTAACTCGTTTGTGAAGAGTTTTGCGAAAAATCGTTATCGTCCACACTTGATCTAATTATAATGCAGCATAACGCCACGGAAGTCCGTCTCTGTTTTATATTTAATATCCATTTAATACGTCTAGATGCAGCACGCCGTCCGTTTGCATTAGACGACGAGGCCATGTGTTGAGCGAAACGGCCGATCTTTGGCGGTTGTTTATTTGTTTGCGCATTCGAGTAGCTTTCACTGATAATAATTCAATATGAATTCACTGGAAATCGTCTGTTTTAAATATGATTTCACTGAAAATAAACACATTTCTTTTGAGAATTCGCAAGCGAACGAAGAATTGGCAAGCGGAAGACACTGCCGCCGGTACAGGGCGAATAAATCAGCAGGAAAGACGTTTGGTCATTGGACACCTAGCCGGTAAACGATTTTAATGTATTGATCGAATTGGCATTCTCTTGGTAGAACTCCATTATAACACGGTAAAAAATATAGCAATGTATTTTAGTTCTACAGAATTATTTTTTTTAATATAGTTGATAGCTATTTCGGCACACGCCATCGTCAGAACTATGCTTATCTAAATATAGCTGTGTAGAAAACACAATTCACATTCACAAAAACACATTCAACAGTTAAAAAACTGATTCACAATTCGCTAATGACGTCATTATTTTTTTTGCAACTTTGTAGTAAGGGTCGCAAGATGACGGCTTTAGAACAGCTGGAAATCAATAGATATCAACTACCAAAAAGGATTCTTAACGAAGGAACAAATATATGTCGATCACCATTGCTTAACCCTCTGCGGGGTGCTTTTTTGTTTCTGTAATATACCATTTCCGTGCCATATGTAAACTTATTGATATAGCCGCCTTTTTAGTTTCATTTACAATTTTTATAATTTATGATATCGACTGAAGGTGCTTGATGGAACTTCAATATTAAATTTGAATTGTTGCAACTTTGCACGATTCCATATGTCTTGTCACAAACGACCCGGGTTTCGCCAAAGGTTTGCAAAGTTGCGACAATTCAAATTTACAATTTTCAGTTTTATTGCGAGCAAGAAACAAGCTAGGTCGTTAAAACAGGAGAGAAAATGTATTGTGTACCTTTTCTTCACAGCTATATGCAAATGTTCGTTTTAGCATAGTTATAAAAACCGTATGTTTTGTGATCAGGAACTGTTCCAATCGTCGCGATTATTGTCAAATGACGAATTTTAAGGTGTCTACTGTCATTTCTTGGTGGAAACGCGTGATATTTTAAATAATTAAAACATTTCTATGCAATATTTCCTTGTTATATTTTATGATCAAGACGTGTTTCGCTCGTCGCCAACTAAATAATATCAACTGATCAATTTTTGATCTGATAATGGGTCGAAATAAATAATACCTGTTTCGCTTATCGCGAGCGTTATCATTTGATGACTTTTAACGTGTCAACAGCTGGAAACAAATAAATTTCTTATAAAGCTATACACTTAACTGTTAACTGTCACTTCTTATAGGAAACGCGCGACTTTTTCAATAATAAAAATATTTTTTTTTACTACAGTTTCCGGAATATATTTCATGGTCAGGACATTTTTCGCTCATCGCAAGTACAATCCACTGTTTATTGCATTATTGCGGTGATGTTATCAAAGAGGGTGTATCCCTAATCTAATTTATCTAGCGAACACATTCAAGGGACATTTAAAATGTGATAAAATATTGAATCCCATGGGGGGCTGTTTACGGTATTCATAATGGTAATTAAAATTTGAGACGGATGCAATCATACATACGCGCCACAATCTGTTCATGATGACTGATTGACTTTGTGTTGACATTTGATACTTGAATTTACACGCAACAGAACGTTGACAAAGCTTTCGTCTATTCAATATTTTTTTGTATCTAAATATATCACTTTTAAAGTGTTAACTGTCACTTCTTGAGGCGTGACACTTTAAATAATAAAAACACTTTTTTTATTGATTGAATTGGCATTCACTTGGTAGAACTCCATTATAACACGGTGAAAAAATAGCAATGTATTTTAGTTCTACAAAATTATTTTTAACAAATATAGTTGATAGCTATTTCGGCTCACGCCATCGTCAGAACTATGCTTAAACTAACATTTGCTTATCTATATATAGCTGTGCAGAAAAGGTACACAACATCTCCTCTCTCCTTTTCCAATGGTATAGCTTGTTAACACTTTTTTTAAAGTATTTATTTCCACAATATATTTTGTTATCAGGATCGGTTTCGCTCATTAATAAATCAATAATAACCAAATCTCTCCCGTCGTTATTAAAAATAACTTTCCACCCCTGATTTGATAACTTCAGCAAAGTGTCAAAACATGTCAATTACATAATAAGGTTAACAAAACAGTAAATAGATTATTTCAAGCACGTGCACTTTGAAAGGGGATGAAATAATTTAGCAGGGTTAATTTATTTGAGGGTGGTTAAATGCATTGTCATGGACGTATTCAAAATTTTGCTCAGTAAAAAAATGTCAGAATATATTGTGGAAAAAGGTATTAAAAATATGTTTTTATTATTTTAATTATCATTCCTTTCCATCAATAAGTAACGGTTGACATTTTAAAAGTCATAGGTACCTAGGTGCCGCCTTTGCGAATCTATCTTATTTTGAGGTTATGAATATCTAATGACCTATTGCAAACCATCGATTGTAGAGGTTTGTAGTGGCATTGCAACGTATGTCGGGTACTCGCGAGTAATGTATAAATTTTGAGAATAGCAATACAGTGAAACCTCGATTCCACGTCTTCCATGGGACCCAAAAAAAAAGAAAAATGCGGGAAAGCTTAAAATGATAATAAAAAAGTGAAATCTAAAGAAAAACAACATGAAATCCCGTCCGTCGTAAAGTGGTAATATTACGATCCGGGTACACACAATAAGGCGTATTCGGATACGCGCAGCTTTACTACCAAAAATTAATATGAATTTTTATTCTCACTTTCAAAATTTATCGATACATGGACAAAGAATATACACGAGGTCTAAAATCAAATTACGAAACAACTATTTCGGTGTAGTTAGAATGATAGAAAATCTATCAATCGGGAAACGGTTAATGCGGGACTATTTAACATGTTCTTGTGTGTGTTTGACGGCACTAAACAAAATGAACGATCCATCGAGGAAAACGTATCATTCGAGACAAAAAAATCCACCAACCTCACAGCTCAGTTTACTGTCATTTCTCCCCAAGCAGTCTTTACTGTCAATCACGTTATTGTTTATGTTTATGCTGTTGTTATTCCCGACGCGCGGCCGCCCGTTACTCTGACTGGATCTTGAGCTCCTACGGGAAGCCCCTCCCGGAAGTTCGGCCCTGAAGCCGCCTGCTGGTTCGGCGTCCGATTCCAGAACTGCCATCAAGTATGATATATACGACGTCGCTAGCCGTAGGGTTTTGATCTGTGAAAGAAAATCGAATAAAATAACATATTTACGGCAATTGTCTATGAAAACAAACAAACACTAAAAAGTATCACGCGGTCTAAAAATACCATTGTATCATTGTTATTAAAAATGTTCTACAAATTTTCATAAGATACAGTTGATAGATATTTCGGCTTACGCCATCGTCAGAACTACGTCACACATTTTAAACCACCGGTAGGGCATCTTTTAGGGGTACAATGTGTTTCAAATATGAACAAATTTAAATTTGAATTTTACAATTCTACATGTTTTGTTACTAACGGCCCGGGTTTCGCCTTTCAGCCTCTTCAGGCATTCTATCACACGGATGCAACAGAACTACAAAATTGTAACAATTCAAATTTGATATTGAAATTTCATCAAGCACCTTTAGTCGATATCATAAATTATTTAAACAAATTGTCTTTATTCATATTTTGTTGTTAAATTACTCCATTTAGAGGATTTTCTTCAAAATTTCCGCTCCTAACGTGGAGCATACGAAATAAATATATTGTTATCTAAACAGAATCTTTTCAGCCAATTTATGATATCGACTGAAGGTTTTTTTTATAGAATTTAAATATCAAATTTGATCTGCTGAAACTTTGTACGATTCCACACGTTTTGGCACTTACGTCCCGTGTTTCGCTTTTCGGCATTTTCGGGCATTCTATCACGCGGACGCAACAGAATTTACTAGCTGTTCGCCATTAACATTCTCGCTTCTTCCTGTTTACTTGGATCGGAATACGAGTGTGAGGGAATTTGTAGACATCACAAACACCAACAATTTGGATATTAAATCTTTAAATTCAAAAGTGATGCTAATCATTTTCACTGTGCCGTTTTACTGAGAACGGAAAGGGAAGTAAATGAGAAAACATTAACGTCCGTTCCTTTGAACAGGAATTCATCTGCCAATCGAATAATCAACAACGTTAAACATTGCTACACGGCTTAAGCAATCCAAAAAATTATTGATTGAATTGGTATTTACTTGGCAGAACTCCATAACAACACGGTGAAAAAATAGCAATGTATTTTAATTCTATAAAAATTTATAACGCATATAGTTGATAGCCGTTTCGGTTAGCGCGGTCATCAGAACTATGCTTAAGCGTAAATTTGCTTATCTAACAAATTATTCATTCAATTGGCATCTACTTGGTGGAACTCCATTGTGACACGGTGAAAAAATAGCGATGTATTTTAGTCCTACAATACTTCGTATAACTAAGGTGCATTGCTACATTTTCACCGTTTTATAATGGAGTTCTACCAAGTAAATGCCGATTCAATGTATAAATTTTTGCGTTGCCTATGGCTCGTGTATTTCTGTCCAAAGTGTACGGTTGTCGATGTTTCCCAATTTAAATTTGAATTGTCACAACTTTGTACGATTCCACATGTTTTGTCACTGACAACCCGCGTTTCGCCTTTCGGCATCTTTAGGCATTCCATCACGCGGACGCAACAGAACTACAAAGCTGTAACAAATCAAATTTGATATTGAAATTCCGTCAAGCAAGCACCTTCAGTCGATATAATAAATTGTTTCCCAATTTACTTCTCGTTCCGTTCTTAATAAAACGGCACAGTAAGAATGATAAACTTATCGGTTTATAATTTATAGATATATTATGCAAAGAATTGGTGTTTGTGATGTCGGTTGTCTTTTCCCCTCGAGTTTTCCGCGCGTGGTATATTGTATATTATAAAAATAGTGCTTTGTGCCTAAAGCCGATCTTTATTGCTTTGCTTGGTTGGTTAACATTGTTTCGAAGCATCGACCGCCATTTTTTTTATATGAAGGCCGCGGCTGTCATCATCAGCGACACGCTTCCACGCACCTTTGACAGCTTGGTGTCGGCCGGCACATTGGGGATCCTCAACTTTAGGTGCGAGAACGCCTCATTGATACACTCGTTTCGCTTTTTGGCCTTTCTTTCACTGACCTTGCTCAGTTTCGTGTCGGCCGGAACATTGGGAATACACTCCCTTAGGTCCGCGAAGGCTGTATTTATCGACTGAGTCCTACGCCTTTCTTTTTTATTCGCCGTGTTCCTCCTCTTGACGACCCGGACGAAGGGCATTCCCGGTTGCCCGTTCGGCGCGGCGCCGAATTGCGCGACGCTACCGGCGTCGAAATTCCCCTCCTGCCCCGTTTCCGGGTTCATTTGCCGCTGGTGGTGGAGCGCCATCGTCGACGGCGACCTGTCGCAGTCCATCGACAGCGTCGGCGTCGAAGACGATATGTAGTGATTGGGGAAATGGTATAACTGATTTTGGTGGTAGTGATTTTCGCCGGATGGCGATGAGGACGCCATTAGGTGGTGAGTTCCGTCTTCGTAACCTAAAACACCACAAAAAAAAGTAGCAATGTATTTAAGTCGCACCAAATTAATATTTTGTCGATAGCTTTTTCGGCGAACGCCCTCAACAGAACTGTGTTTAAACGTATGTTTACTTGGTAAAACTCAATTATAACACGGTGAAAAAATTGCGATATATTTTAGTTTTACAAAATTTACAAAATATACATATTGTCGATAGCTATTTCGGTTAACGCCCTCATCAGAACTGTGTTCAAATGTATGTTTACTTATCTAAAAAATGATTAATCAAACCAGCATTTACTTGGTAAAACACCTATTATAACACGGTTAAAAAAAGCAATGCGAACGAATGTTTAACCATCAGTCAAATTATTGATTGAATTTGCATTTACTTGGCAGAACTCCATTTTAAAACGGTGAGAAAACGGCAATGCATTTTAGTTTCATAAAATATATATATATTTTGTCGATAGCTATTTCGATTTACGCCCTCATCAGAACTGTTTTTAAACATGTGTTTACTTATCTAATAAATTATTACTTGAATTAACTCCATTATATCACGGTGGAAAAATAGCAATGTATTATATTTTTCTTCTACAAAATTTTTAAGGTACTATCTGACCCGTCGCGCGTTGCTGCGGTCTCTGCGGCAAACAATTATACGTATGTTTAATATTTGTTGTATAACCTTAACCAGGGCGTTGAGGGTTTTAATTCTTTAAGGCAACTTTACTTGGAAAAAGAATTTGACTACCGATGAATGTTAAAAAGTGGGATTTTGATTTTAAAATTCCATCAAGAACTTTCAGTCGATATCATAAATTTTGTCATTTTGGTTCACATTAATTTTGACACGAATTATCTAGTGAGTGTATGAACTAACTAAACATTTATTAGGGTAAAGAGTTGATTGACTCACCGTACTGGGCGGGCGTATAGCCCCCGTTAATATTCGACGCCCCGAATCCATTGAATGATCCCATGGCACCGGGGGTATCCGCGCCGCCGTTCTGCGGCCTCCAGTACGCCTCGTTCGGACCCGACAGGTCGTCCTCAGACAGGGCCGGGTGGCACGCCGGGCTGTGAAGACCATCGGCCGACGAGACTGCGAAACACAAATCGGCATTGTAACAAGGGCAGTTGAGATCAGACGATTTCGAAGAATGTCTCAATGAACAATATGAAGTATATTTCGACGGGAATAGTGGAATAATTCCATGAAATATCGATCTCATTCAGCCTTGTATCCGGCCAAAAGAATTCAAAAAAAAAAAACATTTCAGTATCGCACTATACTAAAGAGAAAATAACTCCATTATACCACGGTGAAAAAATAGCAATGTATTTTAGTTCTACAATTTTTTTTATAAGATATAGTCACTCATAGATCGCTCATCGTAGTTTTGTAGAACTAAAATACATTTTTTACTATTTTTTCACCGTGTTAAGCTATAATTATAACGCATATGGTGTCTGGATTCTGGATTCACTGTGAATTGCTCAGCTCTGCAGCGACTTGCATTAATCAACAACAACACAGCAAATAATTCTTTACATAGATCTTAACGCTCCATTCGTTTGTATGTAATACTTGTTGAAGGTATCCACTGGCTTACTCTTACAGTGGAGTTCCTGCATGCTGTGATACTGCGGCCGGCCGGAGAAGTAAAACTGTGGCTCGTAGCAGTCCATGTCGCCCTCTCTTGGGGACCCGGAACCATAGCTCGACATTCTCTGGTAGCCTCAATATCGGAAGACGTGTCCTCGGATGCCTGTCGATGGACAAAACAGGAATTATTCTCATTTTCAATATTTTAAATCAGTGCTTCTCAATGGGGGCCTTTTGGACTCTTGAGATGATGCCATAAATGATTATGTAAACTTATTAAAAACAGATTAAGTTATTTGCGCCGCATATATGAAACATATGGACGCCGAAAGTCAATTAATATCTCATCTTTCTTTATCGGAGAGACGAAAACTGTTATTTTCAAGGATTGAGAATGAATAGTTTTCAGCTAATCGCTCTTGCTGTGTTTTTTTTTTTATTATTTTAATAATTTATATATCAAACAATCTATAGCTTTTAAAAATTACATGTTCAATCAAAGATACGACACTGGTCACTACGACATTAAATAACGACCATAGCCACTCGACTATATGCCTGACATTTCAATGTAACGCAATTATTAGCATAGTCTATTTGAGAAGAATATTTAATACATAGTTTTTATAAGCACTGTGAATAAAATAAATTGTTTTTGGTATGTAAAAATAACGACGAAATTAGTTGTCAGTGCAAGTCAAAAAATTTACACCCTTAAAGTCAACATAACAAAAGCCGTCCAATAAATTCTGGCCAGGTATATGTGAAAAAATCATTGAAAATTTGACAACTTGTTTTATTCATATTTACACATATTCCGAGCGTTGTTATTGAAAGAGCCTTTACACAGTACAACAATTCAATTCCACAAGAAAGTTAAGACGTTTTGACAATCTAAATTTTACATTGTTTATGCATTTTTTGTGTAAATATTTTCTCACAGTGTGTAGACAGTGATATTTTGTAAATAAAACAGCTTCTCAAACTTTTTTTATTATTTTTATAATGTCAATTGTTGACGCTATGAAAAGAGCGATCGCAAATTATGCTTACATACTTTGTCAACTGTTTTATTAACTGCCTTTATCATATTTTTATCGAATTATTCGAGTTCAGCCGCACTCATCACTGTTAAGGTGTTAACTGTATTTTTTGATCAGGACCGGTTTCGCTCATCGCGATAATCGCACAGTGCTCGTGATGAGTGAAACCGGTCCTGATCAAAAAACATATTGTGGAAATAAAAACTAAAAAATGTGTTTTTGCTATTTTGTAATATTTCGATTTCGCATGCTTTTTTCACTAACAACGTTTTCGTCTTTCAGCATCTTCAGGCATTCCATCACACATTTGGTCAACTCTGTTACGTCCGCGCAATATACAGTTTCAACAGAGCTCGAATTTAACATTCAAATTTCTTCAAGCAGCTTCTGTCGGTATCATAAATTAATCAAAAAGAAAACATTTTTATTACTATTACGACGAAAGATTTTATAATCAAAACAGGTTTCGCTCATTACGAGTATTATCAACTGATAAAACAGAAACATTGCGTACGTGTGATGGAATGCCTGAAGATAACGTGACAAAACGTGTATAATCATACATTGTTTCGACAATTTGAATTAAAAGATAATTTCACGATAATAATACGTCCAGGGCGGCGACGTAACGTTTGAGAACCTGTGGTATTGAATGAACAACTTACATAAACAATGCGTCCGTGTGAGCTGGTATATATTTTTTGAAGTTAATGACATCTGTTTGACAGATTCGACGTGATGTCAATTTTCTTAACAAAAGATCTATATAACATAAGATATCTTTTAGATCTATTATAGATTGGATCTAGATTAGAACTGATCTCGAACTAGTTCTTTCACCAAATCCTTTATACACGCGACGCACTGGTTAAAAGAAGGGCGTATTAAAAAGTGCGTAAAAATTATGTTATTTGATAAATCGGTTCCAAAAATCAAAATAAAATATATTAAAAAAACAAAATTTGTAAACGGAATTTCAATGTCAAATTTGAATTGTTCATGTTTTGTCGATGACGAGCCGGGTTTCGCATTTCGGCAACTTCAGGCATTCTATCACAAGGATGCGTGATGTAGAACGAAGTTGCTTGACGGAATTTTAAAATCAAATTTGAACCGTTGTAACATTGTACGATACGACATGTTTTGTCGATGACGAGCCGGGTTTCGCATTTCGGCTTCTTCGGGTATTCTATCACAAGGATGCACGTGGTAGAATGAAGGTGCTTGATGGAATTTCGAAATCAAATTTGAGTTGTTGAGACTTTGTATGATACGACCCGGGTTTCGCCGTTCGGCATATTCTGGTATTATAACATACGGATGCAACAGAACTGACATAAGTCAGCATAATTGTATTCAATTATAGGAGTTATTATTTACTGTCACTGTCTGTCTATCTGTTTGTGAATATAATCGTTCGCCACGGTGAGAAAATAGCAATGTATTTTAGTTCTACAAAATTTATAATATATAGATGTTTCGGCCTACGCCCGTATCAGAACTATAAACCTTATAAATTTTTTAGAACTAGTTTTTAATATGTATTTTTGTGTTGATAATGCTCGCGATGAGCGAAACCCGTATTGATCATAAAGTGAGTCGTCGAAAGTTTTTTTTTTGTTATTAATTTACGATATTAACTGACGGTGCTTGAAGGAATTTAAATATTAAATTTTAACTGTTAAAACTTTATAAATCACCCCATTACATGTGAAAAACGATAACTTCTATATAATTGCTAAATGGACGTACATATTAATATTGCTGATTTAATTGGTAGAACTTCATAATAACACGATGACAAAAAAGCATTTTTTTTTAGTTTTACAAACATAACGCATAATTTAACTCACCAGTATCAATAACTCGTATGAAACATTGTTTTATTTACACATTTTCACAAATAAATGAATAATAATCGTAAGATATATTTTTTTAGAGCAATCCTGTCGTTTTAAAAACACTGGTTCAAACAAAATCTTAAATTAAATTAATTAACGTTTATTTTTTGTTTTTTTCATGTATGACAATAATTAAATTCACTTTTCAATCATTTATTAGCCATAAACAGTAAAAAAAGAAATTCGAAATTCGAACGACCGTAATATTATTTCACAAGTCACTTATTTTATCGCGATTCGAAATTCGAATATCGAACTGTCAAAGCAGAATGTTTTCGAAGCAAATTGACGTCCAATCTATACGAAATATTTTTTGACATTATTAATTGAAAAAAGCAAAAAAAAAATACGATTTCGTTTCGTGTCGTTTAAATTAGTGACAGCGTGTAATTCGAGGCGCTGCTTTTGCCTAGAAACACTAAACGGAACTAATCCGCTGCGTTCAAATTTGACATTTACTCGTGAAAAGGCAGACCCCAAAAATTATACGCTCTTGAAATATAACCTAATATATTTAATTGTCAAGGGCGTTCGCATGGCGCAATATTGCGGCTAGATGCTGGGACATATGGCGTGAAACTAATTCATTATAACACTGTGTAAAAATAGCAACGCATTAAAGAACAACGAAATTTATATGTTATATTGCTAGCTATTCCAGCCTACGCCATCATCAGAACTATATTAAAACGAACATTTTTCACCTTTATTGGGTATTTTAAATAATAAAAACACATTTTTTTTAGTACTTATTTCCACAATATATTCTTTGATCAGGACCGGTTTATCATTATCAACTGATTCTCGCGATGAGCGAAACCGGTCCTAATCAAAAAATACATTGTGGAAATAAGTACTTAAAAAAATGTGTTTTTATTATTTAAAATATCATGCCTTTCCATCAAGAAGTGACAGTTAACACCTTAAAAGTGATTTATTGGGTATGGCAAGGTTATTATTCGATGCAATATTCTTATTCTTGAGATATTTAAGACGATTTATGATATCGACTGAAGGTGCTTGATGGAATTTCAAAATCAAACTTTAATTGTTACAATTTTGTACGATTCCACATGTTTTGTAACTAACGACTCAGGTTTCGCCTTTCGGCGTCTTCAGGCATTATATCATACGGATGCAACAGAACTGACTGACTGAGTTAGTTCTGGTTTGATTTTTGATGAAATTTGATTTTTAAGGGGATCAAAAGCAAATATCGATATATCCACTATGCTAAATTAGTCATCATCGACGTTTTTGTCTTTCATGTCGAGTGTTTAGCTTAAGCAATAATTCAATGTTTCCTACGTATTTAAAAATCAATTAAAAAAAGAATGCATTTTTTCAGTAACCAGTCAATCGCTT
This sequence comes from Himalopsyche japonica, assembly GCA_028555115.1. Classification (NCBI taxonomy): domain Eukaryota; kingdom Metazoa; phylum Arthropoda; class Insecta; order Trichoptera; family Rhyacophilidae; genus Himalopsyche; species Himalopsyche japonica. Next base: position 38,175 of record JAHFWJ010000337.1, read on the forward strand.
ATTTTACATAATGTAGATATATCACATTTTAGGTGTTAATTGTCACTTTTTGATGGATACGTATGATGTCTTAAAATTTGTAAGTGAATAATGCTCACGATGAGCGAAACCGGTCCTGATATAATTTGTTAAATACGTTGTAGGCAATGTAATAAAAATATGAACTATGTACAATTCTCCATCTTTTATCACTAACAATCTGGATTTTGACTTTCGGTATCTTCAAGCATACCGGTCAGTTAGTTATGTTGTATGCGTGTGATAGAACGCATGAAGATACCGAAAAGCAAAACCTAGGTCATTAATGACAGAAAATATGGATCCGACTAAGTTTAAATAATTTAAAAAAAAAGTATGTGTTAAAGGTGTTAACTGTCACTTTTAGATGGAAATGTATGATATTTTGAATAATAATAAAATCACATTTTTTGTACTTATTTCTACAATATGTTTTATGATCAGGAACAGTTTCGCTCAGTACTAAAAATGTGTTTTTCTCATCATGTATGATCTCATAGTAAAGTAAAATTCTAACGATTTCTGACACTGTATTCGACATAATTCTTAAGTCTATATTATTAACGCTTAAAGTACTTAAGAGCGAGTAAACATTTCATATAATTTGTAATTTAATGAACATGACATAAAAAAGTCCGTCATTTCCTGAACCGATTGAATGAATAAATAAATTTTGCGACAGATATATTGTACGCAATATTTCATCTATTGCGGACTTATAATATATAATTTCATATCCAAAGATAAAAATTTCGTGCGAAAATGGTGGGAAGATATCACACCCTAAAATAATATACCAGTCTCTTTCTTACATATGAATTTAGAGCACGTAAAACGAGCGAGACGGAATAAAAAAGGTGATAATATAGTTTTATCTCACTCACCCTTATATAAACTATAAGAAAAATAAAAAGAGAAGTATATATTGCTATAAAAGCTTACAATTGTTTGTTCGGTAATATATATCTGTTTCACTTTTGATCGTGTATAATTACAAGCTAAAAAGAGATGCAGTATTAATGTAAAATGACGTACGTTTTATTTTTGACGAAGTTTTTGATGAAGTTATTATTGATTTAAGTTTTTTTTGGTGTAAAAAAATAATTATACTATCAAATTAAATAATTTGGAATTAATAATAGACAATTATTGTCAGGAGATGATGTTTAAAAATATTATTTAAGAAAAAACATTCAACGTTTTCTATGTAACTATTTCGGACTTACGTCAAATTTTGCTTTTTAATCAAATTAGTGTTCTATTAAATTTGAAATCATAATAAGCCCCTCCCATTAAGGTTCTCCTGTATTTTGATTGGTTGGAAATATGACGTACACATTTTGTGGGTTATTTTGACATTTTACGATACTACACGAAGGGATGGTTTAGCTTATTATTGCACCAAAAGAAGCGTTAAATGACGATTGTATCAATTTGGTATTAAAATAACAACACGTATCAAGTAAAACTATGCTCATCTCAAACATTGGCTCGTTAGCCTTTCGATAAACGCAAAAAAAGTGACCGGGCACTAAAGAACTGTTGCCAATGTCACATTAATTAGTGCCACTGCAGTAAACATTGTTTTTTTTTTCTGAAAATAGATTGTTTTATCATGACGAAACAGTTTGGAAAGCACTGATTTAGATTATATAGACAGACCCAAAAACAACTATGTACGATACGGGTTTCGCCTTTCGGCAACTTCGTGTATTCTATCACACGGATGCAACAGAACTGAAGAACAGAGTAAAACATGTGGAATCGTACAAAGTTGTTTTAATTCAAATTTGATATTGAAATCCATTGAAAATATTGAAAATCAAGCACCTTCAGTCGATATCATAAATCGAAAGTTGTGTGGAGTTAAAAACATAAGCAAAAAGGACAAAAGGGAAGTAATGTTATTGGTTTCGTATACGTCAAATCGAGTGTTCAATTCTTGGCGCCCAGACATCCATAAATCTCAACGTCAAAGCTTCGTTTTCACATTTCGTTGCATAATCAATGTGTGCTATTTTTTTTTTCTGTTAAGGTTCAGAGAGCTGTCGTATAAAGTCCGGTCCACACGTGTTGCACATTTGACACGTGTGTATTTGAATGGCTTCGCTGTTTAACATGACACCGAAAATAATAGACAAAGGACTGAAACAATTGGAAACGTTTTTATGATTTAAATAATAAAGAATTTCTTCTTAATAGTGTATTTAATGATTGTTGAATGTTTGTGAAAAACGCCTCACGAAATACCTCGATTATGCGGTTTTTAAGCGACGTAAAAAATGAAAACCGATTAATGCGGGAACACCAATCAACAGGTTTCCCAGATGGGTCGTTCATTTTTTTATAATTTCCTGTCAAACACATATAAGAACATTGTTAAATAGCCCCGCATTAATCGTTACCCGATTTATCAATTTCCTTCACTTCCTTCCCTTGAAAAACGTGGAATCGAGGTTTAAATGTACCTTTAATGTGTTAATTACACCCCTGAATTACTTAAATACATTTAAAAACACTTGAGATATTTTAATTTTTAGATATCAAATTGTTTTATGGCGTCAAATAAAATACACCGTTTCCCATACTACGTATATATACAAAAAATCAATACGTGTGCTCGTTTTTACAGTCTAACGTCTATAGATAGCCCGTTGGAGACGAAATTAGATAGAATATTAAAAATGCACATTTTTTATCATTGTCTATCGACAGTTGTTCAAAAAACCTAAGTGAAAACTTAAATATTTTTAATTGTGCATAAATACTCAGTTAATTCGTAGTTTCTGTTCGGCGTTAAAAATCAGCAAACTACTTCTCTAGCGTTTTTCTCGCTGGAAAATACAGTTTGGCTAACACTTTAAAACTAACAAAGCCATCTCTTTACAGAACGTGTGATTAAACTACAAAACAGAAAAACATCCTTGCGATCAACTAATTGTACGCTGTAAATTGTATATATCTTCAATTCAATTTACATGACGATTAACCGCTTACGATCATTTACTTAAACTAAATAAATATACAGAAGTGATATTTTTCAAAGGCTGGATTGCACTCGTGGACACAAGCAGCGACACAACTGCCGCACGATGCGTCGTCTTCACTCTTCGACGAAAATTATGGGCAGTGAATAGGTTATCTATTCCTTATTTATAACCGCTTAAGTTTATGGCTCGAAGATCGATCCGTGCAGCTTCGCATCGGAAGAAAATGAGTAGTCAATTCAATGATTTAATCGGCAATTACTTTGTAAAACTCCCCCGTTATAACACGGTGAAAAAACAGCAATATATTTTAATTGTTTGTTCAGTCTATCAATGGTGAAAGAATTAACAATGTGGACAAGAGTGAGTTCAGGCGAATACTATTTTTTAATGCTAATACATTACATGTACATACATTAATATGTAGATTTTATATTTTACATTTTGACGTTGCAAAATTAATACAAAAACATTTTTTTTTTTACCGTGTGTGTATAAATAAAAAAAAAATAGCTATCAACTAGTCAATTCGTTTATACACATGTCAGGTGTAGGTAGGGCAACCAACTCGTACCCTTATCGTCTTCACAAAGCTCTTCCTGTTAAAACGTAATTGTTTAATGTTGTTCATTTTGAGGTCAAATAATCTATACTAGGTAAGTATGACAAGTGAAAAAATCTGCCAAACTCTAGTGGTATCGGTGGGCCTATAGCAGAAATTCCCATAGAAACTGTCCAAAAAAGCGATACGCTTATGAAGAGGGCACTAATTTATGAGTGGCGCCATTGAAAGATGGGGTATTATGGGTTTTATAAATCAATTTTCAATCGCTACCAGATGACAACGTAACCAAAGGTCTGTTACACGCCATGACCTGTGTTTTGCAGTGGTTCTCACGTGAAATTTCGCTGTGACCGCTTTATAAACATCAGCTGTCGTATAGAAATGTCTTGTGGCCGCACCAAATGTGATAAAAATACGTTCGAAATATATTTTTTCAAATATTGCACTACATTGAACGATCTTTCGCAATATACAATTGTAGGTAAAATCGACAAAATTAATAAAGCGATTGTTGTTAATTCTTTGTATTGGCTTGATTCACGGTCAACGTGTAACTTCGATCAACATTTTTGAATTAAATGCTGGACAATTCAGGTTGATTCAATCAATTAAAAAAAAAAAAAAATTTACAAATTCATTTTTTAGCAGCGACTAAGGTTTCGCCTTTCGGCGTCTTCAGGCATGCCATCACTAACATGCATGATATCGATCGTAGGTGCTTATAGATAGAATTTCATTATCAAATTTGAATTGTTGAAACTATGAGATATTTTTCAGCAAAGTCTAATTGAGATTTTTTAAGTTTTTCACGACTTCGACTTCGAGACCTATACGGAACGGAACGTAGTTCTGATGATGGCGTTAACCAAAATAGCTATCGAATAAATATATATATATGTCTTATAAATTTTGCACAAATAAAACACATTGCTCTTTTTTCACTGTGTTACAATGGAGGTCTACCAAGTAAATGCCAACACAATCAATAATTTGTTACGTAAGTAAATGTACGTTTGAACATAGTTCTGATGATGGCATAAGCCGAAATAGCTATCAACTATATACGTTATAAATTTTGTAGACCTAAAATACATGTCTATTTTTTCACCGTGTTTTAATGGCGGTCTTCCAAGTAAATGCCAATCCAATCAATAATTTGTTAGATAAGTCAATGTGGTCTAAGCATAGTTCTGATGACGGCGTAAGCCGAAACAGCTATCAACTATTGTATATATTATACAATTTGTTTGGAACTAAAATATATAAAAAGTGGTTTTCTTGTTTAATGTACCGTTAACGTTTTGTTGTCTTTCGAATTTGTGGCGCAATGGCCGAAGTAAAACGACGTTCGATTGTCGCTTGCTGATGATGAATCGACGGTTTGCTTGGTCGATCGTGTGTTATTATTTGAAATAGGTTTCGTCGTACGCTACTTTCATAGGTGTCCCTTAATTCCCATCGACGACGTGTCAATCAGATACCAGCGGGTGTCTGCAGACAGACAGTGGCGGCGCTTTAAATAAAAAAGGGGGAGGTTCGAGTTCTGAAATAAGGAACTCGGTTTCAGTTCCGTTGCGCTCGTGTGATAGAATGCCTGAAGATGCCGAAAGGCGAAACCCGGGCCGTCAGTGACGAAACATGCTGAATCGTTACAATTCAAATTGGCATTCACGTGGTAGAGCTCCATTATAACACGGTGAAAAAAATAGCAATGTATTTTAGTTATACAAAATTATTTTTAAAAAAATACAGTTGATAGCTATTTCGGTTCACGCCATCGTCAGAACTATGCTTAAACTAACATTTGATTATCTATATATAGCTGTGAATAGAAAATGTACACAATACCTTTTTTGTTGGTCATGTCTTAAATTAGAATTGCTTAAGCTTTGTACGACTGCACGTGTTTTGTTACTAACGACCGGGTTTCGCTTTTTGGCATCTTTGGGCATTTTATCACTAGGATGCGCGATATCGAATGAAGGTGCCCTGCGGAATTTCACTGTGACGTCGCTTTTCGGCATCTTGTGTCGTTGTATCAAAAGAACGCGTGATATCGACTGAAGGTGTTTGATGGAATTTCATTATCAAATTTGAATTGTTAAAACTTTGAACGATTCCACATGTTTTGTCACCAACGACCAGTTTCGTCTTTTGGCATTTTGAATGAAGGTGCTCGGTGAAATTTTACTGTAAACTGTTTAAACTTTAAGCGATTCCGCGTGTTTCGTTACCTACGGCCAGGGTTTCGCCTTTCGGCATCTTAAGGCATTCCGTCACTAATGTGCGTGATATCGAACGAACGTGCTCGAAGGAATTTCAATATCAAATTTGAACTGTTAAAACTTTGTACAATTCCGCGTGTTATGTCACCAACGACCCGGGTTTCGCCTTTCGGCATCTTCGGGCATTATATCATACGGATGCCACTAAACAACCAGATCATTCTTTTTTATAAATATGCTCGATTATTATTTGTGTCCAATCGCTTGATTATGCTCGCGATGAGCCGGAAACCGGTCCCAAACATAAAATATTCTGTGTTTTCTTTTTATTCATTTAAAATACGATGGCTTTCCGTCAATAACTGACAGTTACAACATTAAAGGGCCGCCGGTATTATTTGAAATTCACCCGAAAACGGCGGCTGTTTTTAGATGAATGTATATAAAAAATTGTCACACAACAAGATGTTTCCGCGGACGCCATTGTTTTTCAAATAAATCCCTAACAAACGATCAATCACAATAAAGTGTAAATCCCCTGTTTTGCATTAATCGAAACCAACGCGCTTTCGAACGCCATATAAAAAGGAGCTTTCGCGTTTTGTTCTCAATAAGTTCTAGTTCTTCGAACAAACAGTTCTTAAAACCAAAACACAAATAACAATATTCAAAAAATTAAATTTGAACATTAAAAAAATATTTTTATCTTGAAATAAAACAGCTTTAAAACTGTTCCTCTACCGGCTGTCCAAAAAGTAAGTATGTCTTTTGCAGTATATTTTTTTAAATTCCACATTAGAATCATTGCGAATCATTTGCTTTCCCTTTCTAGCACATGACGATTCGATAAGAGATAGAGCGAGAAAAGAAATGGCTCGTTCAGTTTACTTTTATTGATTTTTTAAGCTGTTGCAACGTTTTCCCTCCGCGAAACCCGCGTTTCGCCTTTCGACATCTTCATGCATTCCATCACACGGATGACAGAACAGAACTGTCTGGGTCGCTCAAATTTGACACTGAAATTCCACCAAACACCTTCAGTCGATATCGTAAATTATTTTTTTATTTTTACTGTGTTTGAAGATCGCTTTTTTGTTTAAATGCATGATATTTTAAAACGATGAAAACATTTTGTTTGTATATTTCCACAATATATATGAAGATCGCGACCGGTTTCACTCGTATCGAGCATAATCAGTCGATCACTTTTGAGCTATAAACTGTCACGTCTGGACATAAATACATTGTAAATTTGTAGTAAAAAATGTTATTTTTTATTTCGGGAGTCGAAATGTTATTACAATAATAACGACATAAGTTTTTTAAGAGAACAAATTGTTTACTCAATTGGTCAACTTCTAGCAATTGTTTGAATTGAGAAATCTGAACCTTGAACAAAATTGGTTTTTAGTTAATTGCTGTGGCAATTATATAGGATAGGTTAAACAGTATTAAAAACAACGCAGAGATCTATATACAGTGAAACCTCGATTTTACGTTTTCCAAGGGACCCTGAAAAAATAAAGGTAATTGCGGGAAACGGTGAATGCGGGAAAGCTTCAAATAATAATAAACAAGTAAAATCGTTACTTGTGCATACTGTATATAATTTTTTTTTACTAAGTCCTTTATGTTCGTTTGCTTCTTTGTTATTTGGCACTTTAATCGGAACAAAGACTTGTTACTAAACTTGTGACTATAAGTTTGTTTGTACAGGAATCATTATTGCCATGAATTTTAAACAACTCCACATTTGCATCATAAACAATAATACGCGTGTGGTGGATTTCAACCCGAAAAATAGCACATGCGTCCAATGCGTTACGTCTAACATGTACAGCGGATTCCAACGTGTCTAGACATAACACCTGCACTCGGCTGTGTGAAACTTGCTTGCCGAGATACGGAGAAACATGCAATAAAAACGGTCGATGCGTGATTATTTAGCATTGTTCTTATGGGAGTTTGACGGGACTATAAAAAATAAGCGTTCCAGCCGGGAAAATGTATTATGCGAGAACGGTTGATCGACGTTCCACTGTATTTGATATGGAATCCATAAACCCATATGGACAAGAGTTTATTTTAAGATTTATCTTTGTCATGTTGTTTCCTATCTCTCTTATTTATGTGCATTAAATTAAAGATCAACCAACCAGTCTAGCAAATTGTCCATTGAGATATTCTTCAAAATCGTTTAATCGAAAAAGTAATCGGAGTTGTATTGCTATTGTTACCCTGTACACGAGTGCTCAAAGCGAAGTCCCTCGGTTAACGAATAGGGCGTGTTTATGTACGTTAATATATTAATCGTTTTTTTTTCAATGTTGCATTCCAGGTATTGTTTGAACCATGGCGACTGAAAGTGCGAGAATTTTCGGAGTCGATCGAACTGTCATTTTCGTCTTGACAATTTGCTACATATTTTACGTTGGCGATTTGACAGTAGCTCAACAGCTGTCGACAGATGTGAGTATCATTATACCGAATCTCTTAAATGATACAAACCACATAAAGGCACCTTTTGAATACATTTGATTTCACGCAATCGCATTATATTTCTTTACACGCCCTAAAACATAAATCGCATAATACCCGCTACACTCGTCAGCATTTGGCAATTGTACGTGTATTTTAAAAAAAATGGAATGTTTTACAAAATTAAGTTTTAAAAATAGACATATTTGTTTTATTCAAAAAAATAACGAAACGTACATGCCTAGCATCATATAAAAATGTCTTCTTTAAAACAAACTTGGGGAAAAAATTACGTAAAAATGAGTGAAACGCGTAATGTAGCGGTGCCGTCCAAAAAAAATCGCGTATAATCGAATTCGCGTAAAAAAGGACTGGGTGTATATACCCCGTCGAGAATGTCTTAATTTTGAGACGAAATCGGATAATTATATGAAAAAATAAACATTTGTGTGCCCTTACTAAATGTTGTAAATTTTGATTAAACACTGGAAAAATTCAGTGCAATTAATTTAATAATGATTTGGGCCTTCAAAAACACGCGGTACTTAGAACAAACAATCGTTTATTTACGCGGCAGGCAATTGGTTAATGAATCATTTTGTTCATTAAGCCACGTTTTCAATTGGGGTTTCAATTTTCAATTTCCAGAAAAATCGCGTATAATCGAAATCATTCACCTAAAAACAAGTACGTCAAACCATGTTATGAATTCAAGTTTGAATTGTTACAACTTTGTACGATTTCGCTTGTTTTGTCGCCAACGACCCGGGTTTCGCCTTTCGGCATCTTCAGGCATTCTATCAAACGGATGCAACAGAACTGACGTAAAATAAACGGTTAGCATCGTCTATATATCAGAGTTGTTAATTACAGGAAAACACTTAGCCCAAGGCATGCAGTAAAATGCAGCTAAAACAAATTTCTTTATATCAATCTGATAATAATTAACACAATTACCTATTGTGATAATTTTCATCAACGATCTTGTTAATGAGACATTCTTGAAAGAGTCTTAGAGCAAATATTAATCAACTAACATTAAAATATAAATGAGTTTTTTTAAGTATATACCTTCATGCCATCAAACATATAGAAGAAATTACGATATGAGATTGTTGATTCATTGAACCGATCTCACAATACCTGATAGAATGCCTTAATAATATCATTTTGTATGCTACGGATAGTTTTTTAAGAAATCGTGTACATAATTTGTTTGTTCTTCCAAAGTGTAGAACCAGTCTGCCGATGGGGATGCCAATGGTAAGAGCATTGACAGTATTGCTTCGGATGTTGACATATTTCATGTGGATGAAAGTGAGTTCAGACGAATGCTATTTCTTCAGTTAAAGTAGATATTTCATGAGATTACTTGGTTGACTTTTTTTTTGAAATCCTTATTGATTGTTTTATAGTGTATTAGCTGAATTTTTATATTTAAAAAAGGTAATATATTACGGTGCAAAAGTATTGAAATGATAATTTGTAAGTTTTGTACCGTGTAGTTGTAATAAATAAATAAATAAATAAGATGCCGAAAGGCGAAAAACCGGGTCGTTAGTGATCAAACATTTGGAATCGTACAAAGTCGTAAAAATTCAAATTTGATACTGAAATTCCATCAAGCACTTTATTGTTTCACGTCGCGAAATACTTTCAGGATCAAAAAGCGTCCGACATGTCACTGGGGAAGCGCGCTGGAAGTCCCGGAGGAATGTGGTTCGGCCCAAGACTTGGGAAACGATCACATCCAAGTTCGAGTCCCGCTGGTGTGAGCCTCCCGATGCAAAGACTTCTTCTCGAGGCTGCCATGATCAATGGTCTGGAAACGGTCGAAGACATTCCTGACTCCAGAGAACCAATCTTCGGTAGGAAACCACAACTCCTGTATCAATATGTTAAGTTTATCTGGTCCATAAATGATTAACAATGGAAGATAATCTACATCAGTGGTTTTCATGTGCGGCCACCAGAGAATTTTGCTGCGGCTACCAACAGTTTTATAGTACATGTTGATATTTAAAAGAAATGAATTTGTATAATTATTATTACAGTGCGCTCTCGATTATCCGGGCTAATGCCTGGGGAGGATGGTGACGGATAATTGAAAAACACAGATAATCCGAATCATCAAATTTGTATTTTATTTTCGAATATAATATCATATACACTAAATTATTTATATATTCATTATTTATCAAGAAAACACAAAAAGATACGTAATAATACAATATTTTATCATAATAACAAACGTAGTCCCGAGAGCTGACAAATTTACTGCGGGCACTCGCGCCGGCTTAATCACTTCACTGAAAATTTAAATAGAAACGCATGTGGAGTTCAAAGGATTTTAATTCTTGACTCATTCTAGTCCCATAAATTGTGATGTTTATTGCGGTATATCCTAACATTTATACATTCAAAACACACAAGTGGTTAAAAAAAATCACCGATTAGTTACGTAAACACAAACACATCGCTAAAGTCATCCTTTTTTTCAAACAACGCGCATATTCAAGATCGCAATTCATTGATGCGTCTCATAATCGTTGTAGAAAAAAATCAATCAGATTATATTTGAATTAAAAAACATTTATTTTGAGGCACGAATAATCCGCAAACCGGATAATCGGGATTACACTGTATTTTAAAATTGATTGAATGCACCTGGTTTATCCAGGATTTAGTCGAGCTTAAGTATAGGACCGTTTTATTAGTCAAACTGACGTTGACCATGAATCGAGTCAAATTTGGTACGGCCACGATATATCTCCATACGACAGCTGATGTTTATAATGCGGCCACAGTGAAATTTCACGTGAGATCCACTGATCTACATTAATGAATACAGTATTCGCCTGAACTCAGTCTCATCCACATGGAATATGGCAACATCCGAAGCAATACTAAACTCACAAAAAAAAACACTGTATTTTAGTTCTACAAAATTTATAACGTATATAGTTGATAGCTGTTTCGGCTTACGCCCTCATCAGAACTGTGTTTAAACGTACATTTACTTATATATATATATATATATATAGCTATGTAGAAAATGTACACAAAACATTTTGTTTATTTTTCTAATTAGTTTTGATGAGGGCGTAAGCCAAAATAGCTATCAACTAGTCAATTCGTTTCTGTTTATCACAACAGGTGTAGGTAAAACAACCAACTGTACCTTTATCGTCTTTATAAACCTGTCAAAATTCATTTGAGTCATTAGTGACAAGCAAATGCAGATATATCCAATTGTATTTCTGTTTTATTTAAATCCCTTTTAGACCCCTCTAAAAAACATAACATTAACTTTAATTCGTAATTATCGTTGAAGGATCAAAACGTAGATTTACTCCTCGACTGGGCCGTGATTCTAACGAGCAGGATGTCACCAGTTCATCAAGGAACGTGGACTTCATCCCAAGACTTGGACGGGAGCTAAGTCCTGAACTCCTAAGGGCGTTAGGATTGCTGGCCATTGACAAGTACGTACTGACGATGCGATCATAAATTATAATCATGATTTATACCTTCATTATAATGTTTATATTTTTAACCCCAATTGAAAACGTGGCTTAATGAACAAAATGATTCATTAACCAATTGCCTGCCGCGTAGATAAACGATTTTTTGTTCTAAGTACCGCGTGTTTTTGAAGGCCCAAAATCATTATTAAATTAATTGCACTGAATTTTTCCAGTGTTTAATCAAAATTTACAACATTTAGTAAGGGCACACAAATGTTTATTTTCTCATATAATTATCCGATTTCGTCTCAAAATTTAAACATTCTCGACGGGGTATATACACCCAGTCCTTTTTTTACGCGAATTCGATTATACGCGATTTTTTTGGACGGCACCGTTACATCTTTTTACGCGCTTCACTCTTTCTTACGCGATTTTTCCCCAAATTCGTTTTAAAGAAGAAATTTATATATGATGCTAGGCATGTACGTTTCGTTATTTTTTTAAACAAAAAAAATATGTGTATTTTTAAAACTTAATTTTGTAAAGCATTCCATTTTTTTAAATACACATAAAATTACCAAATGTTGACAAGTGTACTATCGGATACTATGCGAATTTATGTTTTAGGGCGTGTAAAGAAATATAATGCAATTGCGTAAAATCATGAGATGTGTGTCCGCTCGTAAACTTGTTTAAACACAATGCATTTATTAAATTCGTTGAATAGCATTTTCACGGCCACAAATTTTACCACTGAATTATTATGTCAAATAAATGCCCTCCAATGACGTACAAATATTTTAAATTTTTAATAATAAATGCGAACCGAAGATAAAAATATTACTCTTGAAGTAAAAAGCATTTAAAAATAAAATAATTTACACTTGCATGAGTATTTAAAAAAGACAGTTTTAACTTGGCTTTCATACATATTCCGATATACAAGAGTCCGAGCAAAATTCAGATTCATACAAAATTCAATACTTTCTTTCAAAAAATCGCAAACGATTACATTTCGCAACCGAGAGTGAGAGCAGCGAATAATTCATATAAGTTAAAAAAAAATATATTTTTATAGTCTCATTATATTTTTATAAACAATAAAGACATGAATATATATATGTATATATTTTACACGAATTTTAAAGAGCAAATTTTGGATTTTCATTCGTGTCTGGGACTTTTTCACGCGATATTTCAATTTTTGGAACCAAATTGTCAAATTATATAAAAGTTGTATTTTTTTACGCGATTTCTGAAACCAATGTATCGCGTAAAAAAAGGACTGGGTGTATGCCTATTAATAAAAATCCTCCAAAATGAATGCTTTAATTGCACTACTTAGTACATAGGTCAACTTTCATTTATATGACCATACTTACCACAACTTTCAGTGAATACTCTTCAGACAATGGCCTGTATGCACGAGCGACAGGAGACGATAGGGCCCCAGCCATCACCGAGTCAAGGATTCCTCCTTTCGCACCAAGGCTTGGAAGACACCTCAACTATCTTTATCCATTGACAGATACGCCATTTTATGGTAAGGCATTCGTCTAATTCTTGAAATTATTTCTGAATAGTTAATAACACCACATGTTTTATTATTGACGACACGGGTGTCGCCTTTTGGCATTCTATCACACGGATGCAACAGAACTAACACACAATTAACAGTTAGCATCGGTTATATTCAAAAGGAATTAATGCTGGCTAATCGATCTTGCTGCTGCAAGTCTTTTCAAGACTGAATGTGTAGGAGGTGGCTTTGAGACGTCACATATATCTTTTTGCATTCATACATCTGGTTGCTTAAAACAGTGTTTCTCCACAGGTGCCCCAAGATACGCCAGGAGTGCTGAGAACAAGAAACCTAAAGCAGACTGTGTAACCATGAAGAAGACTTCAAGTTCAAAGCCTTAAGAATCCAAAAAAATCTCCAAACAATAAACGGTTTAAAATACTAACGAAAGACGAAATCGCAAGAATTTTAACGGGGTGCACCAGACCCCCCCTCAAATAAATATTCTTATTTAGTCAATAATTATTAATTTAATAAATAAAATTGTTTATTTTTAATTATGACACCAAAGATGTACGCATTTCACAGCCATAAATAAATTGTCTATACGTTGAAAGAATCACATTTGAAATTTTATTCCATTGTATTGCCATAAACAAAAAATAAATCTACTTTTTCCTATATTTTGTTGGGGAAAATAAAATTAATGACTTTTCCTTTTTTGTTTTTTATATTGTTTTATGGCAGCTAAACTAAAGAATATTATTATCACTCACATATTTCAGATAAGGACCATTTTTGGTTTGTACGATTCCACGTGTTTTGTTACTGACGACCCGGGATTCGCCTTTCGGCATCTTCAGGCATTCCATCACACGGATGCAACAGAACTGACAAAGTCAGTCAAGAAAAATAAATCTCGGGTCGTCGTGACAAAATATGTGGAATCGTATACAAAATTTTAGCAATTCAAATTTAATATTGAAATTCCATCAAGCACCCTCAGTATATATCATAAACTATGGATAATGTAGAATTGTGGGAAAATAATTAAGCATAGAGTTTTAAATATAACCGAAAGATAAACCGTAAAAATCGAAGTTTTATATTCAGTTCAGATGAGAAACTATTCCGATGTGGTATTTGTGATTACAAATCAGCACGGCCACGTGAATAAAATTTCGTACAATGTCCCACAATTGAGAAAAACCTTTTAAATGTGATATATGTGATTATAAATCTGATAAATCTACAATATTTATGTATTATATATTGAAATATTTTTTTAATTTTACACATTGCACGCTCTTAATTGTATTAGTAACATATATGGACACTACACTGTGCCTCTAAGATTCTCTGTCCCTCGAAAGTATCCCAGTATTGTTCCAGATAATCTCAGCGTCTAGCAGCTTCTCTAAGTAGACTATATGGATAGCCATTAGCCGTCTTCCAGGGTAACGGAATTTAACCGGTTGATAAAAGAGACAAATTATTTTAATTAAAAACACCACACCTATAATACAATTGTCTCTTTTATTTTACATGTAATAAGAGACTGTTTCTAAGCAAAAAGAAAAGGAAAGTAATCTAACAAATTATAAAAAAAACGTTTGTTAACGTTTTTGTTGTTATTTAGTTTTCTTCATTTGGATGTATATTGAAATTCCTTATGCTAGATTTGTTAGAAATTGCTTAGAAGTGTTTTTATTATTAACAATTCACAATGGTCGCTATAAAGATACTCTTTTGGAATATTTAACCGGATGGCTGCCTGAGACGAGATATCTCGTTAATATCTTTAAATTTTCCTACAAAAATATTCCATCTGTTCTTCTAAAATGATTCTTTGACTGGACATACACTGATATCTATAAGGAACATTTAAAAACATTTAATCACAACAGTAGAGGATTTGTATATAATTCGCAAGGTTACCAAAAGCATTTTTTTCAGAATTCTTCAAGAATACCTTCTTTTTATGATTCAATTAATTGAGTTTGTTAATTATTTCTGTATGTGAAATTAAAAAAAAAAAAAAAACATCGAAAAATCACTTTTTTGTTGCAAATTATAGCTGGCGTACTAGGGATATTTTTTACTGGCAGCCAAAGGATTAACTAAATATTTTGTTGTGATGTTTGCCAAAGCTACAATTTTTGATCATTGCCAACGAAATATCCCTACTTTGTATTTTAATAACAAATTATTTTAATGGGTAAAGACCAGCCATGACCTGGCAATACTGTAATATGAAATTTATTCACAATGATATATATATATATATAGTGACCTCTGACAGTTGCATGTCGAACTTTTTTAAGCATACCATAGAGTGTCGCGAAATGTCTGCCGTATTCGCATTGTCTATAAACAAGCGAAAGTATTATTAAAAAATGGACATTAAGCAAGAGCCCGAGGATAATGATTCCGGTTCCGAACTACCGGTAACGAACGTGAATTCGTTTAATAATTCATTGGGCTGGTCTAATGGCGGTAAATGTGCCGGTATTTCAATTCACAATACCTCCACACGCCAAGATGGCCGCGACGAACACTGTCAGTCGAACCAGGTGATTTGTTATTTATTTATTTACACAAATCAAGGTTAAAAATTATTACAAACGGTGGAGCACATCATTAAAAGTGCGTGCGAAGTTTTGATCACAGGACTTTTTCGAAAAATATAGCGTTAAATGACAGTTGACGCTATTTTTTTCGCTGTCAAAACCGAGTATTTATATGAAATTTTTTGTATATTAATAAATATATACGACAAGAAAATATATCTCAAACAAACACGTTGATATACTTAAATACTGGTAAATTTATTTCATACTCTATTGCGTTTCACAGCCGACATTAGTACTGAGGATTCGTTAAAAAAAAAAAAACAACTCCGACTGTTGCAACTTTGTACGATTCCACATGTTTTGTCACTAACGACCCGGGTTTCGCCTTTCGGCCCCTTCAGGCATTCCATCACACGGATGCAACATAACTGACGTACAATAAACAGTTAGCATCGTCTTTATACCAAAGTTACTTATATTGCTCTAATAATAATTATCACAATTGCCTATTTTGATGATTTTCTATTTATTTTCTATTTAATCATTCTTGAAAGGGCTTCACAACTGCTTATTATGTGTCAGTTCTGTTGCATCCGTGTGATACAATGATAGAGGATGCCGAAAGGCGAAACTCATCTCGTTAGTGACGAAACAAGTGGAGTTGTACAAAGTTGTAACAATTCAAATTTGATATAATGAAATTACATCAATATATTTTGTGATCAGAACCGGTTTCGCTCATCGGGAGCATTACCAACTGATCCGGAAACCGGTCCTGATCGTAAAATGTACTGTGGAAATAGGTGCAAAAAAATGTTTGCACATGTTTCGTAACGACACGGGTTTCACCTTTCGGCATCTTCGGGCATTCTAACAGTTAGCATCGTTTATATACGAAAGGAGTTAATTAAAGTAAAAACGCAGACCTCAAGGCAAGAACTAAAAGAAAATTTATTGAAATTTATTTTAGATGCTTAGAATGCCTAAAGATGCTAAAAGGCAAAACCCGGGTCTCTAGTGACAAAATATGTGGAATCGTACAAAGTTTTATCTGATCGGTTGTGTGCCCGATAGGATAGCGCTGTTTTTTTAATACAAGAGTTGAACAATTGCAGACAGTTGTCTCGGATCCTGTTATCGTCAAAACTGAGCTGGACGAGTGGGAGCAATACAAGGAAAACTTCTACGACAGTATCTTGGATCCAAACGACGATGATGACGACTACGACGAAAGCGATGTTATCGACGAAGACGCCCTCGAGGAGGCCCAGGAGGACCAGAAACACCACAAAGCAGCCGTGAGAAATCCCAAAGCGGATACATATACATAATTTCTCAAATTTGAATTGTTACAACTTTGTACGATTCCACATGTTTTGGCACTAACGACCAAGTTCTGTTGCATCCGTGTGATGGAATACCTGGAGATGCCGAAGGGCGAAACCCGGGTCGTTTGTGACAAAACATGTGGAATCATACAAAATTATTGATATTGAAATTCCGTCAAGCACCTTCAGTCAATATCATAAATTATAAAAAATATCATGAGATTATCGAGGTCAGTTGACCTACGATGAGCAAAAGTGTTCCTGATCATAAAATGTATTGTGGACATAAGTGTTAAAAAATATGTTTTTATTGTTTAACCCCTTCCACGTGGCTGTTTTTCATACAAATTAAATTTGTCCTTTCTTTCCATATAGAGTTATAAAAAATAATTGGGTCTGCTTTTATAGAAGCCAGATGCGTTAGGAACGTCTCACGACATTAAAAAACGCAAAGAAATGTCCTCGTATGTTGTCTCAATCGCTTCAACAAACATATCCCTAACAAATAACTCACTCGCAATCGATATTACCGTGGCGAATCGAAGCCACCAATCAAACTCAAACGAACAAGCGCCATTACTGTCGCCTGTCATGGAGTGTTACATTGCGATGGCGCTAGATTGGTGCAAAGTTCAGTGTGAAGTTAGGCGTGCAGTTTCAAACTGGTTTGTGACCTGGTGGAGATTGCAATAAATTTTAAGGAAGAATTTTTCTACGACTTTTGGCAAGTGTAGGAAGGTGACCAATAATATTGTGAAACCAAAATCGGTACTGTGCATTACCGATATTTGAAAGCTCGCGTCTCATACCTCGAGATGTTCACGTGGAAAGGATTAAAATATAAGTTTTCAATACAAATTTTTTTTTGTATGGAAACGTTTGTTACTCAGTTGCTCCTCTTCTAGATGAGTGAGAGTGGTAGAGAACGAAATCTTTGTTATTTACAACTCATAAGGAATATTCACTCTTTAAATAATGAAATTAAAAAACATCCTTTGTAATATTCAAACGTTTTGATGTGTCAATTGCGTGACGATTTTAATGTTATTTATTTTTTCTGCAGGTTCCCGCTGTCCATGAAACCTGTCGTGAAGCAAACGAGTGCTCAAAATCCACGCCTCTGACGATAGAAATCAAGAAATTCGAGAGGAATTCTCCCGAACGGCTCACGATAGAGGTAGAAGTCATGAGTGATTTAATATCGGACTTCTGCGAGACGCAATTCAACCGAGGGAAAACGCAGCATTATGTTGAAGCGAAAGCGTCAAAGGATGCTAAAAATAAGGCCATCGCTGACGACAAAAAGATCTTTGTATGAATATCCCTTTAATTATTCGAACATTTTAACCCTTTGAGGAGTGTATTGTGATGTCTTTTATCGATTGCAAGTTCCTTATTTTTTGTTGAATAATTGTAATTTCTTCAGATATTCATTCTGCACATATTTGTCTATAATTCTAACCAGTCGGGCTTACATTTTTTATTTGTTTCAAATTAATAAAAGAATTTTACGAACAAGAAAATTCAAAGAAATTACACTTTTAATCATGTATAATAAAATTTACTGTCTGTTCAGCCGCTCTCTTTCTAGGAATCAGTGACAATATCGAACTATGTTATTCAGACTGCAATTATTTTTTTAGGCTCAAGCTAAAGTAATTGTTTCTAGAAAATTCATATACATTTATTAGTAGGCATTTCTCAATTGTACAACTTCATTTACTACGTGGCATAATAATAAATATTCTTTCTAGATTGAACCACAAAAAAACCGCATAATTTTATATGAAGTGTAAAAAAAAATATTTAAAACAAACCAAAAAACTTCTTTTGTAAAAAAATAACTCACTACTCGACGGGTTAATTGTCAACTGCGTAACGATTTCAATGTTATTCATTTTTTCTGCAGGTTCCCGCCGCGACTGAAACCTGTCGTGAAGCAAACGACTCTAAATCCACGCCTCTGACGATAGAAATCAAGAAATTCGAGAGGAATTCTCCCGAACGGCTCACGGTAAAGAATGAAGTCAAGAATAATTCAATATCGGACATCTGCGAAATGCAATTAAACGGAGGAATAATGCAGCATTACATCGATGCGATTGCGGAAGCGCAAGAGGTAGCCATCGCGGAAAGGGTAGCTAAAAATAAGGCCATCGCCAACGCAGAAAAAATCTTCGTATGCGACATCTGCGATTTTAAATGCCGTTATTCTAGTAATCTAAAAACGCACAAACGTATCCACGACAATTATAAACCTTTTAAATGCGACGTATGCTCTTTCGAATGTCGACACTCGAGCTACCTAAAAACGCACAAATTAATTCACGTCAATCTCAAACCGTATACTTGCGACGAATGTAAATTCCGATGTCGTTCCTCGGGACACTTAAAAAAGCACAAAATGATTCACTACGAGGTGAAACCGTTCACGTGTGACATATGCCTGTTGAAATTCCGTCAATCCAGTCATCTCAAACGGCACAAAATCATTCACATCGACGACAAGCCATTTTCTTGCGAGCAATGTGAATATAAGTGCAAACGAATGAGTCATTTGCAAATACACAAAATAAAACATATTGACGTTAAACCGTACACTTGTCTCACGTGTCAAATAAAATTTAAACGCTCGGGCGAACTGAAACGACACGAAATGATACACAGCAATGTTAAACCGTTCTCCTGCGAGTTGTGCGCGTTCAAATGCCGGACCTCCACCAACCTCAAGAAACATCGGATGATTCATACGGACATCAAACCGTTTGCGTGCGAACTGTGTCAATTCAAATGTAGGCAGCTCGGCAATCTGAAGAAGCATCAGCTGATACACCGTTCCAAAGACGCAGTCGTGGAGATCACGTAAGAGAAGGTGAGAGTTGCGCAGCGGTTGGCCTCCTCGCGTAGTGCCACCCGTCAAACCGAGTCAATATCTACTTCAGAATACTGCTGTGTGTGTTGTATCTGTGAGGAATATAAACAGAACCGGAGTGAAGTTGCTGCTCGCCGCTTCCAGGTGTTTGATGGATCTACAGGAATTGGCGGGAATTGGAATTTTTTGGGCACCATCCGGTGTTATCGATTCAACTGTACTGTGGACGCGGTCAGCGTTGAATGAAATTGAAACAAATATATTATTATTGATTGAATTGGCATTCACTTGGTAGAACTCCATTATAACACGGTTCTACAAAGTTATTTTTAAAAAATATAGTCGATAGCTATTTCGGCTCACGCCATCGTCAGAACCATGCTGAGACTAACATTTGCTTATCTATATGTAGAAAGGGTACACAATACATCTTCTCTCCTGTTTTAACGGTCCAGCTTGTTTCTTTCTCGCAATAAAACTAAATTTTTCAAAATGCAGCTATGACAATAAGTTCACATGTGGCACGTAAATGGTCTATTACGGAAGCAAATCAGAACTCTTCCCCTCCGTGAAGCGGTTTCATTAATGGGCTATACAATATATCAGTTTGTTCGTTAAGAATCCTTTGATATCTATTGATTTCCAGCTGTTTACTTCAAAGATGCAAACACTTGGGCGCTGAGTTTGAATTTGTATTATGTGATTCCTTCATAACGTGATTAGCGAATTGTGAATCTGTTTTTTTTTACTATTGAATGATCTTACATGTTCCGTAGTATATTATTAAACCAAAACTAACTGTCTATTGTCGCTGGTGGCTTTGACCACTCGGCTACGAGCCTTGCATCAGTATGTCACCACTGCCAAGTAAATGCCGATTTAAATAATTCGTGATACGAAGAGAAGATATATTGTGTACGTTCTCTACACAGTTCTGACGAAGGCGTAAGCCGAAATAGCTGCCAACCATATCTTATAAAATAATATATTGCTATTTTTTCACCGTGTGACGGGTTTTACCTTTCGGAATCTTCGTGCAGTTCGCATCGGTTATATATATACGAGAAAAATTATTCACAGAAGAAATTTAATGCAAATACAAATCCAATACTGACCGGTTGCATCTGTGTGATAGAATACCTGAAGATGCCAAAAGGTGAAACCTGGGTCGTCAGTGACAAAATGATAACAACAGTTTCAGCAGTCCAAAGTGCACGAATAAAAAAAAAGCGTCTTTACTGTTTATGTTCCCAATAAAATGTGGAATCGATTTGTTTAACCCATAGTTACTCAAACTGTGCGCCGCGGCTGTTTTATTGGGACTCGGTGTAAATCTGATATCTTAAGGGCGCCGGGAACAGAAAAAGTTTACGAACCCCTGGTTTAACCAATGGTCATTTACTGTTTGTGTACGAAATTCAGTGGATATTTACAGTTATTATGAAAATGGCGTATTTTCTACAGCTCCCGATAAAATGAACGCTGAAAAAGCGGACATTAACCGTTTTTATACAGAGGTCGTCCTGTCCGGTGTGTTTGCGTAAAACGGTTAAGGTCTGCAGTTTGACGTTGCATTGTCAGAATGCTGATTATGTTATTTAGGCAAAACCTGTTAACTTCATATATTGCTCGTATGAGACCCCACGATTCAGTCGAATTGCGCTGTTTCTATCCAAGTCACACGATGTCACTTCTTGATGGAGAGACATTGTATTTTAAATAATAAAAACACATTTTTGGTACTTATTTCGTTCCTTATTGCGGGCATTATCAACAAACGAAAGGATACAAAACGCGGTTAACGCTATTTATGCAAACAAATTGAGTTATTGAATTTCCCAAAATTGGTAGATGCTAGTTTTGTTGATGATACGATCCGTTACAAAAAACGTTGCGTTGATAGTCTTCCATCCTGTTACGACGTTTGTTCGAATCCGATGCTTTCTTCGCTCGACTCGTGCGGCGGCCCATCTTCCCTGTCTCCAGATCTTGTCGATTCGAACAGTTCCTGTGCACTCGACCGCACGACGAGCGAAACCGGTCCTGATAATCGAACACTGAAAATTGCCTTCATTTTGTTAACACATCATTTCTAAATTAACTCGCATTTATCGTAAAGGTGCTCGATTCAATTTCAATATAAAAATTTGAATTTTTTTACAACTTTGTACGAGTCCGCGGGTTTCGCCTTTCGGTATCTTCGTGCATTCTATCGCACGTGGAATCGTACAGAGTTGTAACGATTCAAATCAAAAGGGTTATTTGTAATGTGTATCTCATCAGTTGATAATGCTCGCGGTGAATGAAACTGGTCCTGATCAAAATGTATATTAATGTGTTTGAGATTTGTTTTGCTAAAACATCATATTAACAAGTGTATCGGATATTATGCGAATTTATGTTTTGGGGTATGAAAAGAAATATAATGCAATTGCGTGAAGTCATTTTTTTACGCCCCTATTTCTGGAACCAATGTATCGCGTAAAAAAAGGACTGGACGTATATATACATATATAAATTTACAAAAAAAACGAATTGTTCTGTTGGCATAAAGTTGTTTTATTGAAAACCTTCGGACATTTTTGTTTTTCAGGACTACTTTTTCGACATTAGAGACGATTTTGAAAAATAGCCCAATGAACAATCAAGCAACAACAAAACGGCAACAGAAAAAAAATTAACCCCTCAAGGACTTACAAAGCATGTTCAAAGCAAAAAAAAAAAAGCTAATTTATAATGCCAACAAAAGGTGCTCAATGGATTTTCAATATCAAATTTTAACTGTTACAACTGACGAGAACATCAGTTCTTTTGCATCTGTTATAGAATTATATCGTTTGCCTGAAGATGCCGAAAGACGAAACCCGGGTCGTCGGCGACAAAGCATGCGAAATCGTGCAAAGTTGTAGCAAATACGAAAAAAAAATATGCAAGACCAAGGTACACGTGTAAAAAAAACAAAATTATATGTTAGCAATTTCATAACACTAGGGCTGGTTGTGATAAGTTTTCGAGTCGTATCGAAAGATTTCATCTGGTTTTATCGAGAAAGACCACTTTTACAAAACACTTGTCGTTTGTTCAAAAAAAACGTTAAACGTTAATGCCGCCACCGCGTACATTGTTCATGCTTTCCAGGATTATCCGTTGTATTTTGCAGGAAGAAATGATAAAACATTTTTTTAGTATATCTCTTCCCGAGTGAGCCTGAAAATGAAAAAATTTTAAGCACTTCCGACAAAATAATAAACGAGTTTTAAATATACATTGTTTGGTTTATTCGAATGTTCAAATTTCTCGTTCATTACATGATCATGTTCGTTGAGACGTTGAACACATTATTTGTAAAACACATTCTTCATCACATCAACAACGATGTTTTGTTGCATCTGTTGATAAAAATACCTGAAGATGCTGGAAGGTGACGCCCATATCAGAATTTTTTTATTATATTGTTTTGATATCAACCTCAAACCCACCCGATACAGCAAAGCACTGAACAGCGCATTTTTAATTTGATCCCGCATGTTTTGTCACTAACATCTTAGATTTCTCCTTTCGGCGTCTTTAGGCATTCTATCGCACTGACCTTCGACAGAGTTCCGACGATTCAAAGTTGATATCGAGATTCCATCAAGCGCTCTCAATTAATATCATAAATCACTTTTGAATTCGCTCCACATATGTTAATCCAATCAATTCACAAGACCAGTCTGGGACGTTTGGGTAAACTGGCTCGTCAGTTCTGTTGCATCCTTGTCATGGAATGCCTGAAGATGTTGAATGGCGAAACATGTGGTATTGTATAAAGTTTCAACAGTTTAAATTGATTACATTGTACTTGGAATGTATAACAAAACAAAAGTTATTTTACGAGAGCTGCTTGTAATTTGGTCGCTTTGCCTCTCATCAGGAATAATTGAAATCCATGCAAAATGTATGCGACAAAACCGAATACATATGCTACTTTACTGTAGCGGATAACGGCACAAAAGTGACCTTGCATCAAGTGAGGTGGATGACGAAACAGTCGTCAAATATATTTCTTATAAATTTTATAGGACTAAAATACATCGCTATTCTTTCACCGTGTATAATAATGGAGTTCTACCGAGTAAACGTCGATTCGATCAATCCGTCGGAAGACGTTACCCGGCGCAACTGAACGATCTTCACACCTTCGATGGACGTGCTGTTCCATACGCACGCGGTCTCTCGATTTCGCCCCGCTCGGATGAATCCAGATTTCTACTGGAATCCATAAATCGGCTACAGGGAGTGCAAGAAAGTATATGACTACTTCTCTAGTCGAGCAGTAGACAGCGTTCAACTAGTTTGCGCTGCTAAAGCGTCCATTTTTTCTTTATGGTTCTTTCGCTTATGCTTTTTGAGATTGCTTGAAGTGCGACATCGGAAATCGCACATATTACACGGGTGGGGTTTCGCTCCCGTGTGCACCATTTGGTGCGCTTTCAGGTAACTAATAGTTCTGCATTTATACTCGCACTCGTTACACGAGAACGGCTTGGCGTTCGTGTGGATCATGCGGTGTATCTTCAAATTCGAGGACTTCTTGCAGGTAAAATCGCAGACCTCGCAGCGAAACCGGCGATCCTCGGTGTGCTTCTTCGTGTGGATGTTCAGCAGGATGACGGTGCGGCACGACTTTCCGCATACATCGCACGGAAAACGTTTCTTGACCTGATGTTTGATTTTGTGTTTCTTCAAGTGCGCCGACGTTCTGCACCGGTATTCGCACTGATCGCACGCGAACGGACGTTCATCATTGTGTATCATGATGTGCATTTTTAAATGACTCGACGTTCTACACACGAACGAGCAGAGATTGCACGCGTACGGGCAAAGTCCGTTATGAATCATTTTGTGCGTTTTTAAATGCGATTGCGTCCTACACACGAAACTGCACTCGTCGCAAGACAGCGGTTTTTCGTTTGTGTGTATCATAGAGTGTGTTTTGAGCGCTTTAAAGTGTTTAAATTTCAAGTCGCAAACCGTACATGGGAACGGTTTGATGTCGCTGTGAACCATACTGTGTTTTTTTAAATCGCTCAGCGTTCGGCAGCGGTATTGGCACTGCGTACAGGAGTACGGTTTTATATCGCTGTGCCCCAATTTGTGCATACGCAGATCGGACGCGCGGCGACCTTTATACTCGCATAAGCCGCAAGCGAACGGTTTATCACTGTTATGGATCACTCGATGAGATTTCAACAAGCTCAAACATTTACACTTGAAGTCGCATTCGTCACAAGCGAACCTCTTCCCTTTGTCGGTGAGCCCGGCGAGGGTTATATACGTCTCGTCGGAGTAGACCTCTTCATCGTCACACGTCAGTAAGATATCCTTGTGGATGTATTCGTGCCGAGTCAGATCGTCTTCTCTTTCGAAGTGCTCGTCGCAAAACCCGCACATTAATTCCTCGGTTCCGTTGCAGAACGAGGAAGACGACGGTTCGGCCGACTTCGGAGGCAATTCGAGCGTAACGAAATGATCCTCGTCGATCACTTCTTGTTTGACGTCCGTCGGTGATTCCTGACTGTCCTCGAACTCCGTCTTGATTTTCGTCTCCTGGAAAACAGACGAGAGAAAACACTAAGAATTGCAAAGCACATTGTTTTTACAACCCAATAAAACTTAACTAACGACACGGGTCTCGCTTTTCGGCATCTTTGGGCATTCTATCACACGGACGCAAGAGGAAAACATTTAAAAACATTGAAACGTCAGTTCTGTTGCATCCGTGTGATAGAATGCCTGAAGATGCCGAAAGGCGAAACTCGGATCGTTAGTGAGAACACATGCGGAAGCGTGCAAAGTTTTACCAATTCGAATTTGATTTTGAAAATTTCATCAAGCAACTTAAGAGTCGATATCATAAATTATATATAAAAATCTTTCATTGATAGTGAACTAAGAGTCGAATGTTTGGCATGCCTTCCGCGTTGGATTGCTTATCACTGCACTCGTGATAATCACCGTTTACCTCGGATTTGATCGACGACACACTGTCCGCGTTGACCTGTAAAGCGACTTGAGCCTTATATTGACTGAAATGACGTTTACTTGGTAGAAAACAGTTGCAGTAATGTATTTTTGTTCCACAATAATTACATAGTTGATGGGAATTCCGCAAAACAGCGATGAACGAAAATGATACAATATTGTGACAGTTTTTGTTTCGTATTCAACTTTGACAACTGATCCTCTGTTATAAACGAAAAAAACCATCACATAGATTGGTGTATATTAAATTAAACGTATTTAAATTTAATTTAATACAATTATAGCATTGAAAAATTATTTTAAACGTAAAATAAATAACGAATGACACGTAACCTCACTTCGTACGGTCGAAGAGTTAATTCTACCTGCTTAATATGGCGGCGGTCTGTCGTTGACATGTTTTCGGAATTGAAATTGACGTCAATATTCGACTGCATTTGATAATCGTCTTTAGGTTCTTGTTTGATTTCCATTTTTAAGGTTTTACAATATGAATCTACTCAGATTTAATATGACAAGACCGACATTGTTCCTTTTTCGAGAAATTGCCATATAAATTCACACACACAAAGAAATTTTAAAATGTGATAAGTGTGACTAAAAATGTGTCTTGAAGTTGAATTCATATAAAGGCATCTGCAAAGCCTTTAAAATACAGCTAACGAATTTGAGATCATTTGACGACATTACACCTATCGTATTGAGAACTAGTCTTGTTTGTAGCTTGTATCAGTTGATAATGCTCGACATAAGAGAAATCGGTGTTAATAAAAAAATATTACGTGTAAATATGTTGTCACTTGAAATGTAAGCACTGTTTATTGTCACTTTTTAGAGGAAACGAAATATATTTAAAATAACAACATATTTTTGTACGATTTGTACACTGTAGAGTAAATCCTCTCATATTGAGCACCTCTGGTAACGAGTAAATCTCGCATATCGATCAAAACTTATTGTTGAAGTACTCCTTTAACGTGCAACATTTCGCATAACGAGTGACGCACAGAGAGGCGATGTGTTATTTTTACTCTCTTTTCTTTTCTGACTTTCACACCAGTGCGTCAGTCTTTGGTTAGCACTCGTTCCGCTTGTATTCATTGCACTGCAATTTATAATAGCCAAATTTATTTCAAATATATGTGCATACTTGAACATTACGCAACAATACTTTACTTATAAATAAATGTCAAAAAATATAGCCTTTAACCAGAGACAACATTAAGTAATTTTTGCTTATGGCACCGCCAATCGAAGCGTCTCCTGTCACCGTAAGAGTAATGGCAGGCTATTGTTTACACGCCTAAAAACACGAAAATATAACTAAAAAATGGACGAAAAGGCAACTCGAAAGGCGTCAATATGTCGCTGTTGCCTCTCATCGCACGAAAACATGCTAAGCCTTGAAAATAACGACCTAAAAATACAATTTTCCTCCGTCACAAACATACTGGTACGTCATGCCAATTTTTCTTAGAAAATTGACAATATTTACGAAATTTGACCCCAAAAGAATCGATTTGTGTTGTTTTATCCACGCATCAAACATTTTACAACGCTATTTTAATGGCAGATTCGGTTTTAATTGTGAATTTTATTGAAATTTTCCGTATTAACGTTTCGCTTATTCACACGAAAGTGTGAAAGACATTATCGTACTTCACTCTTTTTACGGATACTCCAATTTTAAATACAGTGAAACCTCAATTCTACGTTTTTCAAGAGACTATATTCCATCATTAAAGCATTTTTTTGGTTAATATATGACATTTAATCTGTTCAAACCCACAAATTGTATCGGATAGAAAAATCTATCTAGCGAAACCGGTCGATCGGGATAATATTTGAGACGGGACCGTAATATTTAGACGGTAGATCGAGGAAATCAATTAGTACAGGATTGTTCTACATTGTTCATATGGGCCTGTAAAAACTGAACGGTCCACCCGGAAAAACGTATTGTGCGAGAATGGTTGATCGACGTTACACTGTATTCAAAAAGTAAATTGGGTAGTGCTGCCGATTGAATTTTTAAGATTTGACAGGTTTTAAATATACATCTGGCAATATTTGAATTAAATAAACAATTTAGTTGTCACCGAATTTCTGAATAACTTACATCAATGCACTACGATAAACTGTCCCAATAATTGGACAATAACGACGCCTTCTCATTTTACAATAATTTTCAAATTTGAATTGTTGTAATTTTGCACGATTCCACATGTCTTGTCACAAACGACCCGGGTTTCGCCCTTCGGCATCCTCAGGTATTCCATCGCACGGATGCAACAGAACTGCAAGACCGAAGGTGCTTGACGGAATTTCAATATCTAATTTTAATTGCTACAATTTTGTACGATTCCACATGCTTTGTCACAACGAACCGGGTTTTACTTTTCGTCAGTTCTGTTGCATCCGTGCGACGGAATGGAGTGCGAAACCCGGGTCGTCAGTAACGAAACACGTGCAATCGTACAAACCGTGCAATCGTACAAACCAAAAATGGTCCTGATCCGAAATATGTGAGTGATAATACACAATAATAAACGACCCGGGTTTCGCCTTTCGGCATCTTCAGGCATTCTGTCGCACGGATGCAACAGAACTGACGAAAGGCGAAACCCGGGCCGTTGGAGGAAAAATGCGTGGAATCGTATAAAATTGTAACAATTCAAATTTAAAAAAAAAATTCAAATTTGGTATTGAAATTCCATCAAGCACCTTCAGTCCATATCATAGATTATAAAAAAAAATGCGTTTTTACTATTGAAAAAAACAAGTTTTTCAATTTTGGGGTTTCGCCATTCGGTTTCTTCAGGTGGATTATAACTATTGACTTATAATGACATTTCATATTGTGTACGATAATACACTCTTCGTTTTGTGATAGAACGCCTGATAGTGCCGAAAGGCGAAACCTGGGTCGTAAGTGACACAACATGTGGAATCGCACGAAGCTACAACGGCACTAATTTGTTGTTGAAATTCGATTAGGCACCGTTAATGTACGTCAGAAATTTCAAATTTCGGTGTTATATTAAAACATTCGCTCGACAGATGTCCGACCTTCACACTTTGCCCGGTTGGCTCTGCGGCTACTGCAGATCGCTGCTGAATCGGTGCATCAGCTTCAAGCGGAAGTGCTTGGAGAGCAACGAATTCTTGTTGGACAGCGTCAGCGCGTATCGACCCGATCTCAAGGTGAGTCTCGTAACTGTGAAGCGAAATACGTTGTTTCAAGTTTTCAATTATTCTTCCCCCTAATGTGCGCTAATATCAAGGTGTTGGTAGACCCGACTCTCGGTTCAAATTGACTACTCGTGAATAAAAATTTGTGATGGTTTTTTTCCGAGAGATGCGTTCGTTTGCGTCGTTGATGAACACAACTGACCAACCAATCCGGCAAATTGTCCATTGAGATATTTTACCAAATCGTCTTGACAAAAATTCACAAAATATTCCCACTTCGTCTGCACGGCTCTGGTCTTAACTGAGGTATTAAGTATGGTTATGATCTGATGTAAAATACTCTGTGTTTTTTCTGTCGTATCCGTGTGATAGTCATGAATGAAAGCCAGCACAATTGGTTAAGAGTGATTTTTTGTCATTGCAGATTCCTCGAGACCCAGCACACATTCCGAAGAAACAGAGCATCTTCGACTTCTCGCCAATTTTCTACATTCACATAGATCCGGTCGTCGCCTCTGATGAACCAGCACCGACGGAAGCGGTCCCTCTGATAGACAACACGGCGATAAAACTGGAGCAGGACACTGCGGAAAATGACGACGGGGCCGATAATGATGACGACATATTCATCGAAGACCTCAAGGACGATTTCGAAGGCGATTGGGATAATCTCGACAACGTGCCTCTGAGGATGTTCACTAAGGTTTTTGAAAGTACGGAGAAATCCGTCAACGATACCATTTTTGGTGAAAACTGCGCGGATATGTGCTGCGATAACCTCAAAAAGAATGAAATATGCGGCATTATAGATAGAAACTGTACGTTTGACGCCGATTTTAAGGAAAACGATAAAACAAACGCTGATTTTAAAACTGCGCGGATATGTGCTGCGATAACCTCAAAAAGAATGAAATATGCGGCATTATAGATAGAAACTGTACGTTTGACGCCGATTTTAAGGAAAACGATAAAACAAACGCTGATTTTAGATACACCAAAGGGTTGAACGTCGTTCAAGTCCTGCAGTACGACGAGACGAAATCCAAACCGAGTAATTCCGATCAAGACGACCAGAAAAGTGTCAAAAAAGAGCGCAAGAAGATCGATGACGAACTGGACGGCGTTAGCGAACGCGCCAAGCGGAAATATATCAAAAAGTCATCAAAGAAACACAAAAAAAGTAAACGAGAACACAGCGTGAAAAGAAAATCACGCAGATTAGTTCAGGACGATATAGATTATATTGGGGATCTCTGTGAAATTAAGCAGGAAGACACGGGAGAGGTGAAGCCGAGGAGACGGAGAAAATGCGACGATTTCGATCCGTCTGTTGTCACCGAGATCGTTCTGACCGAGGAGCAACAAATGCAAGACATGATTAGTGAGTCGCGCTTGATATAGCTTAACCCTATTGGCGCCCTGTAATTTTTCATAGGTTTTCCAAAAATACCTGTTTTAGTAAACTCATGGAACAGTATTAAAAAATCGACATTTTGGTACTACCTTAACTTTTTTTTCAGGCCAAACAAAACTCAGTTGTTCGGCTTTAAAAATCATGATGAATCAGTTCAGAACCATCGAAATTGCTCAAAAATCTTGTAGCTCTGTAGCTTGTAGTCTCTGGGTGTTGTAGAACTCGATGGGATGTGCTTAGGTCCGGGAGTTTCGATAAATTTGACTTTCCACAAACGACAAAAACAAAATGTCCTGTGGCTCATGTTTATCCGTTATCGGACAGACAGGTAGAAGTATATCTACTCGAGAACTACTAAGGAACACGTAAGATCATTCAACAGTAAAAGAACAGATTCACAAATCGCTAATCACGTTATTAAAAAATCACATAATATAAATTCAAACTCAGCGCCTAAATGTTTGCATCTTTGTAGTAAACAGCTGGAAATCAATAGACATCAAAGGATTCTTAACGAACAAACTAATATATTATTGTCCCCGTTAGTCCGACCCTATTACTAGGGGGTGGTCTGATTTGCTTCCGTAATGACCACTTCCGCCCCACATGTAAACTTACTGTCATAGCCGCATTTGTTTCATTTACAATTTTTGAAAGTTTAGTTTTATTGTGAGAAAGTAACAAGCTAGGCCGTTAAAACAGGAGAGAGGATGTGTTGTGTGCCTTTTCTGCACAGCTATATACAGATAAGCGAATGTTAGTTTAAGCATAGTCCCGACGATGGCGTGAGCCGAAATAGCTATCAACTATATTTTTAGTAAATAATTTTGTAGAACTAAAATACATTGCTATTTTTTCACCGTGTTATAATGGAGTTATACCAAGTGAATGCCAATTCAATCATTAAGTCAGTAAATTTCTTATTTTAACTTCAAATTATGTTATAAAGCCAATACATCGGCTCGGGGTATTATGAGGGTTAATATATATATATATGTTTGTCTTATTAGTTCACTCTTGTTCATATGAAATTCAAATTCCATCCGAAACAACACTGTTAAATATTTCAAAGTTCTTGCAAGAGGCATCCCTATTGGCAGGTTAGTTCTTTGAAAATTATTATGAAAATTAGTTAACGATCTCTCACGCTTTTTTCAGATAATCGGCTCAAAGAAGAATATATCAACGCTCCGTACAAGTGCGAAATGTGCTCCAAGGGTTTCTCATTAGAAATAACGTACAACACGCACACGCTGCGGCACAGCGATGTAAGTATTGCGCACGTTCGGACAAAAGCACGACTTTAATTATTTTAACATTAATTTACGATATCGACTGAAGGTGCTTGATGGAATTTCAGTATCAAATATGAATTGTTGCAATTTCGTACGGTTCCACATGTTTCGCCTTTTGGCACCTTCAGGGATTCTATCGCACGGACGCAACAGAACTGACTGAGGTCGTCAGGAATTATTGTGCAATCAGAAATTAGTTAATAATGAACCGTTTCTCACAAGAACTTGTTGTAATTCAATAATTATCAACACAACTTATTTCAGAGCGGTTGAAAATAATGAATTAGTTGCTAGCTAATTCCACCGCTTTTAACACTTCGACTGCCGGACTCGGTAAAAACTATTCGAGGGCGCTTGACCGTTTTACATGTTTTTTCGCCAACGATCACGGTTTCGCCTTTCGGCGTCTTCAGGCATCATGATAGAATGCCTGAAGACGCCGAAAGGCGAAACCCGGGTCGTCAGTGACAAAACATGCGAAACCGCACGAAATTGTAACACTTCAAATTTCATGTGCATCAAATCATGGATTAACCGACGAATCCGGAAAATTGTTCATCGAGATATTTTTCGAAATTGGGAAAGTTGTCGGAGATGTATTGTACTTGATTGGTAAAAAATATTCAATATCCTCGACATTTCAATTAAGATGGGATTTCAAAATCAAATTTAAATCGCCCGAAGGTGCCGAAAGGCGAGACCCGAATCGTGACGAGACTTGTGAAGCCACTTTCCAGCGTATGCGAGCATTTTGTTTTTATAACATGTCTTGAACGCTAATAATAATTAATTGTTTTTGGAACGCTAATAATAATTAATTGTTTTTGGTACTTATTTCCACAATATATTTTTTGATCGGTTTCGCTCATCGTGAGAATTATCAGCTGAATCCGCTTTCCGTCAACGGGTGACTCATCAAAAGTGACGTTTTTACTTCTTTCAGTCGTCGGGCTGTCACTCCTGCCACTTGTGCCAACTGCGGTTCACGAGCGTCAAGAACCTTAAGCAGCACTTCGACCTGCACTCCAGAAAGTACATGTGCAACGTCTGCAAGAGGCTGCTGAACAACAGGCACGGAGCGCACCGACACTACGAGGTGGAGCACGGCGAGAATAGAGGCGAGGTCTTCTGCACGGTTTGCGGTAAAAATTCCAGGTGCCGTGTTTGTTTTAACCCTTTCTTGCCGGGAAACAGCAAACAACAGGCTTGTTTGTCGGCTCGAATTAACTGCGGCAAAAACACGCGACTGTAATGTATGACATCGATTGAAGGTGCGGACATCCTGATAAATAAGATTAACTACACCAAACTCGTTTAATTAATCAATACACTTAAATACTGCTGTAAAAAGCAATTAAACATTGTTCCACATGTTTTGTCACCGACGACCCGGGTTTCGCCTTTCGGCGTCTTCGGGCATTCCATCGCACGAGAACTGACTGAGGTCATCAGGAATTGTTGTGCAATCGGAAATTAGTTAATAATGAACCGTTTCTCACAAGAGCTTGTTGTAATTTTGTTATTCAATGATTATCAACACGACTCATTTCAGAGCGGTTG
Organism: Himalopsyche japonica; assembly: GCA_028555115.1. Classification (NCBI taxonomy): domain Eukaryota; kingdom Metazoa; phylum Arthropoda; class Insecta; order Trichoptera; family Rhyacophilidae; genus Himalopsyche; species Himalopsyche japonica. The sequence goes on from JAHFWJ010000337.1 coordinate 71,698, forward strand.
AGAGTAATGGACCCTCGCTATGAACTAGTTGTTAGTTAATTCCACCGCTTTTAACACTTCGGCTGCCGCACTCGGTAAAAACTGTTCGAGAGTGCTCGACCGCTTTATGTGTTTTTTCGCCAACGATCACGGTTTCTTCGCCTTATTGTGAGGTCGGTTCAATGAATCGACAATCTCATGATGTAAATTCTTATGTTTATCAATTAGTATTTGCCGTAAAATCCCGTCAAGAATCACTCATTAATCATCAATGCAAATTATCACAATAGGCAATTGTGTTGCGACGCTAACTGTTTATTGTGCGTCAGTCCTGTCGCATCCGTGCGATAGAATGCCTGAAGACGCCGAAAGGCGAAACCCGGCTCGTCGGTGACAAAACATGTGGAATCGTACAAAGTTGTATCAATTCAAATTTAACGCGGGAATATTTTTTGACTTGGGAGTTATTATGAACTTAATTGTTTAACACGGTGAAAATATAGCAATGTATTTTAGTTCTACAAAATTGTTTTTAACAAATATAGTTGATAGCTATTTCGGCTCACGCCATCGTCAGAACTATGCTCAAACTAACATTCGCTTATCTATATATAGCTGTGCAGAAAAGGCACACAACACATCCTCTCTCCTGTTCCGACGGCCTAGCTTGTTACTTTAACACAATGACACTAAATTTTCAAAATTCTAAATGAAACAATGGGCGTCTATGACAATAAGATTATATGTGGGACGGAAGTGTTCCTTATGGAAGCAAATCGGACCACCCCTTTGTGCAACGGCTGGACAAGTAGCGATACAATTATGTTAGTTTGTTTGTTAAGAATCCTTTGTGATAATCGGTGTCTATTGATTTCCAGCTGTTCCAAAGCCGTCATTCTCCGACCCTTACTACAAAGATGCAAACATTCATCACAAAGGATTCTTAACGAACAAACTAACATAATAGCATCGCCACTTGTCCAGCCGTTGATTGTATCAACCTGAATTATCCGGCATTTAGTCGAGTTTAACTAAAGGACCGTTTTAATGATAAACGGCTGATGTTTATAATGCGGCCGCAGTGAAATTTCACGTGGGAACCACTGTTAAGTGTTAAATATCGTGCTATTCCGCCAAGAAGTGACGGTTAACCACTCGAATGTGATTTTGTTTTACTATTGCAGAAATAAATACGCTTTGAAGAAACACATGAAGGTTCACAACTCGAGCAAAAACTACCAATGCTCCCTCTGCCCGAAGACTTTCCTGAGAGTAACGCAGCTGAAAACGCATCTCTCGTAAGTTTCGATCGGGCACCATCTTCTGGCAGCCTTTTGTAATACAGCACTTCAATGTTTATCCCCTATCCTGATCTTTTTTAAACTCAAGAATAACGTACGATACCGCCTGAAGGTGCTTAGTGGAATTTCAATATTAAACCTGAATTGTTACAACTCGTACTATACGATTCCACGTGTTTTGCTTGTCGATCAAACGGCCAGGGTTTCGCCTTTCGGTTTCTTCAGGCATTTCATCACACGGATGCAACAGAACTGATTGTCACTTACCAAATTGAAATAAGCAGACATTTCTTTAAAAAAAAAAGCCCAATTATATTTTAATGATGGTTTATCATTATTTGTTGTAAAACCCTTGAAAGAGTGACTCATTAGCACAATTAATCGTTAATGAAAACTATCACAATGGGCAATTGTGATAATTATTATTGAATTGTTTTCCTTTAATTAGTACCTTTGTTATATAAACGACGCTAACTGTTTATTGTGCGTCAGTTCTGTTGCATCCGTGCGATAGAATGCCTGAAGATGTCGAAAGACGAATGCCCATGCCGTAATTCTAAATTAAATTAACCCTTTGCTCTCGTAATTTTTTTCGGGTGAGGGTAGCCTCAACTCGTAATTAATTTCACGCATTTTCTAGGAATTAACAATGAATAAAATGTTGAGAAACACTGATTTTAATTAAATTATGTCAGACTGACCTCATGTAAACGGTACAACAAACACTGAATGGCGAAACCCGGGTCGTTAGTGACAAAACGTTATCAATAATTCAAATTTATTTTGTTAGGTGTACCGGAAAAGAATGTCGTTTTTTTAATGAAGCAATTTGAACCGATTAAAACATTTATTTATGAAAGTTTTGTCTGCCATATAATTTGGTAAAATTACACTAGATTTTGAAAAATGCTTTCAAAAGATACATCCCGCTTCTGTCTGCTATTCTTCCATTCCGATTGCTTCAGTCCCATTATGCAATTCCCCCTTTTGATGTTCGCAGAAGACACACGGGCGACAAACCTTTCAAATGCCGGATGTGCGATCTGATGTTCATTTCAACGTCGGCCAGGCGCTGCCACGAGTTGGTCCACACTGACAGCAAAGAGTTCTACTGCGTGGAATGCGACCACAGCTTCCGATCGAAAAACCTGCTGGCTCAGCATCTCAGGAAGGGGGCCAAGCATGTCACACCGGATCTCATGATGTAAATATTCGTCTTTCTAGCTACCGGGCTCGTAGGCCAATCGTCAACTTGCGTTCTCTTTGATCAAACAAAACCAACAAAAGTACCTCAAGAGATCTCATCTACTGTTGTTTAATTGTCACCGGAAAGAGTATTCTAACGAGTGTTGCCAACTGATTGGATCATAAACATATTGCAGAAATACTACTGAACAAATGTATTTTCAAAGTACAAAGTGGCAGTACATTCAAGGTACTTTGAATGTTTTTACATAAAAAATGCTTAAATACTTTATTTATTTAACATTTATTATACATGAAAGGAATAAACAACAACTCAAAGCGAGCGCAATGTCAAATCTACTTTAATACACTAATCCTTTTCCATGTTGACGTCTCAAGGTATGAGACGCGAGCTTTCAAACGTCGGTGATACACGCAACCTTTTGCGTGTATGGCTGATTTCGGTTTCAAAACATCGCCTAATTTAATTTCGTATTAAGTTTAAATGCTTAAAACGTCAATTAAATTTTGCATAACTAAAATACATTGGTATTGTTTTCACCGTTTTAAAACGGAGTTCTACCAAGTGAATGCCGATTCAATCAACATGTTTAAAACATCGATTTTTCGAACCGTTTGAATCTATCGCGATCTCCGCCAGTCACAGATCAGTTTTGCGCCAATCTTCGCAATGCGGCACTCCATGACAGGCGACAGTAATGGCGCTCGTTCATTTGAGTTTGATATTTCCTTCCAGGTACGCCTGCGACAAATGCGAGCGGCGCTACGTCACGAATCGAGACCTCAAGCAGCACATGAACTCTGTCCACCTCAAGATCAGGGCCCACGCGTGCAGCATATGCCCGGCCACGTTCATGGCTCGCAACTCCCTGCGCTCCCACATTAAACACGTCCACGAGGGCTTCAAGAGGCCCAAGGATAAAATTTGCGATATATGCGGGCGAGGCTTTACGGTGAGCAAAAAAACTTTTTATGATATCGACCGAAGGTGCTTGATGGAATTTTAATTGTTTGAGGTAAATTCCGGGCGTCCGATACCGACCGCAAGAAAGGCTCGGGAAAGCAACGCGAGACACTTTACCCAAACGCTCCAGACCGGTTCTTCTGCAAAATTTATGAGGTATATATATATATAGTTGGTAGCTATTTCGGCTAGGTCATCGTCAGAAAATAGTTCTAAATTTCGTAGAACTAAAAAATACATCAAATTTGAATTGTTGAAACTTTGTTGAATGTCACTTCTGTCGCGTCCGTACGATTGGAACGCCTGAAGATGCCGAACGGCAAAACAGGTGACAAAACATGTGGAATCGTACAAAGTTGTAACAGTTGAAATTCGACAAGTTTGTTGACAGTTGAACACGATGAAAAAAAAATTCACAACCACTTCTGATGACGGCGTAAGCCGAAATAGCTATCGACTATATCTTTAATTATTTAGCTATTTTTTTCACCGTGTAACAATGGAGAGTAAATGCCAATTCTCATAAGAATATCTCGATGAACAATTTGCCGGTCGACCTTTAATATAATGCATGTAATTGAATCGAGTGTTCGATCGTATCCAAAGTCCCGTTTGAAACCGATTAACCATTCTGTTTGCAGGAGAAGCGGCTGCTGATGGAACACAAACACACTCACACCGGGGCACGCCCCTACGCGTGCAGCCAGTGCGACGCGAGGTTCGGCCAGGCGGCGTCCATGCACACGCACAATAAGATCGTGCATCTCAAAGTCGGCCGCGGCAAACAGTTCAAACCGGAGACCATCGAACCGGCCGACAACGAATTGGTCATGCCTTAGTGCGACGCTTCACAACACCTGAGATAGATTTTCAACTCGTGCACGCAAAAAAAATTACAGAGAACGCAGAACGTGTATATGAATTGCTTGGCAGCGATAATAGTTATTTATAACGCAATGCTAATAATACAATGTACATTTTTTCCACCGACCGAGCAGCGAAAGGGTTAAAACATTTTTTCCACCAGCGTTGTAAACTATCAACGCTGCTGCATTAGTCGAATTATATAGGCCATAAGACAGCTTAAGATAACAATGACGTATCATTTAAAAAAGATAAACGCGCACCAACTTCTTTACAATTTGGTGCGCGTTTGCCGACTTCAAGTATTTCTTTGATAGAGAGGAACTTGCCAAGGAAACTCGAGACCTTATTCAGTTCATAATATCGACTGGAGGTGCTCGGTGGATTTTCAATAGCAAATTTGTGTTGTTGAAACTTTGTACGATTCCATGTTTTTTCACCAGTCATCCCGGTTTCGCCTTTTGGCATCTTTGGGGATACTATCACGCGGATGCATGATATCGACTGTAGGTGCTTGATGGAATTTTAATTGTTACAATTATGTACGATTCCACATGCTTTGCCACCCAGCTAGCCGGGTTTTGCCTTTCGGCATCTTCCAGGATGCTTGCATGGTATCGACCGAAGGTGCTCGATGGAATTTCAATATCAAACTTGAATTATTGAAACTCCGTACAACTTCACGTGTTTTGTCGCCAACGACCCGAGTCTCGCCTTTCGTACATTACACATGCACCAGAGCTGACCCGTATGTCAGTTCAGTTGCGTCCGTGCGATAGAGTGATGAAACATGACATCGGTTCGACGGGCTATTTCACGCCGAGAAACCTTGCTTGGTGGAATTTCAATATCGATGTATGACCCGGCTTTCGCCTTTTGACACCTTCAGTCATTCTATCGCACGAATCGCAACAGAACTGTCCCGCGCGATAGAACGCCTGAAGGCGAAACCCGGGTCATTACCAGTGACAAAACAATGTTGCGACAATTCAAATTAGATGTCGCTTTAACAGCGCGTCTGCCGCAACCCAACGAATTTCAATCATCCCTATCGAGAGAGCCCATGGTATCAAATGAGGTGGTTCGTGAGCTTTCCGTAACAAATCCCTCTGAAAAAATGTGATTTAATATTTACAAAACGTAGTTTGAATTTTTCTGTGTATGTATTTGTGAAGCCATTGTGTACCGTCTGATGGTGTTGATGTATAAATGAATTTATTTATTGAATAATAAAAATGAACTCGAACATTGTTGGTTTGATTTACGATACCAACCGAAGGTGCTTGACGGAATCTCAATATCGATGTGACGATTCGTTACAGCTTTGTACACGATTCCACGCGTTTTTTTCCACCAACGGCACGGGACGCCGAAAGGCGAAATCCGGGTCGTCAGTGACGGAGCATGTGGAATCGTACAAAATTGTAACAATTCAAATTTAATGATTCTAGTATCAAATAAATAAATGGGGACATCACATTTGAGGGAACGTTCCTGACGAGACCGCCGTTCTCCTGGAGGAACAGATCAAGGACAGAAATAACTTTCAAACAATAACAAAATATAATATATTTTTATGAGTATAAAATATAACACATAACATCTAACAACCGGAAATGCTTTATTTGTCTGTTTGTTTCTATTTGCGGCCATCTTACGCGGCGGCCATTTTGCGCACCATATAGTTCAGGATTCCCCCGTTCTTGTAGTAGGTCAAATCGACTTCCGTATCGAATCGCACGATGACTTCGAACTCGGTTCCGTTGTCAACCTGCGAACCAACACATTTACGAATTGAATTGAATTCTTCGAACTCTACACAATTACACCTTCTAAATGCATTTGACAAGTATATATTGACTTCCTGTCTTATCTTCGAAACCAATGAATTTCATCAGTGATCATATGCTGGCGGAAATGTTATTCATTGACACGTATTTTAAACTATAAAATAATACACAAAGCTTCGAACACCCGTGTCCACTTGGAACTCGAGCGGTTAACATATTTCGAGTGCCCCGTCCGAAGACTCTTCACAAGCTATACCTGTACGGAGACAGTCTGCAGCGGCCTAACATCCTCGGGGAGGATTATGGTAAACCTCTCCTCGCCGGTGAGCCCCAGGCTGGTGGCGCTCTGCCCCTCGCAGAACTGCAGCGGAATCACACCCATGCCGACCAAATTGGACCTGTGAATCCTCTCGTACGATTCGGCGATCACTGCCTTAATTCCCTACAAACATATTTTTAATTTATCTCCAGCTGATCCTTCACAAAATGTTTTTGTGAAGACCAGCTCAAGTGGATGAAGATGTTTTACCTTCATGAACTTCATGAAGTGAAATGTATCAAATTTGGGGAATAAGCGCGTGCAGAGAGGAGTTGGAACATCTATAATGTAATATTTGCAAAAAACATTTTAAACATTGCCTCATCTGATTACCGTTTGTTCCGGTCGACGCAATATCTTTTGGATGGCAAAGAATATACTTGCTACGGAGAATTGAAGATGGGCCCACCCGAGTATTGTGAACGCAAGCCAATCAAATTTTACAGAAAATAGATTCAAAAATCGCCAAACGGGTGGAAAGAAGTCATCACAAATGGTAAATTCATTGATTGAATTGGCATTCACTTGGTAGAACTCCATTATAACGCGGTGAAAATTATATAGCAGACAAAACTTTCATAAATAAATGTTTTAATCGGTTCAAATTGTTTCATTGTTTCAACATCAGATCGCACATCCGGCATTTGAAAGGTTTGTCGCCCGCGTGTCTTCTGCGAACATCGAAAGGGGGAATTGCATAATGGGACTGAAGCAATCGGAATGGAAGAATAGCAGACAGAAGCGGGATGTATCTTTTGAAAGCATTTTTCAAAATCTAGTGTAATTTTACCAAGTTATATGGCAGACAAAACTTTCATAAATAAATGTTTTAATCGGTTCAAATTGCTTCATTAAAAAAACGACATTCTTTTCCGGTACACCTAACAAAATAAATTTGAATTATTGATAACGTTTTGTCACTAACGACCCGGGTTTCGCCATTCAGTGTTTGTTGTACCGTTTACAAGAGGTCAGTCTGATAGTAATTAATTAAAATCAGTGTTTCTCAACATTTTATTCATTGATAATTCAATTAAAAAGAAATGCCTATATATTGAAATCAAAGCAAAAAAAAATTGTAAACACATTTTTTTAAATTCAAAAATACACAATGAAAATCAAATAATTTTCAATTATCATTGATAAGCCTACGTAGAATTTATAAAAAAAAATACAGTAAAATTTTATTTGAATTTGAAACGAGTGGAAATGTACTGGTGCGTTCTAAGTCTAAAATTGTCCGATTGCATTTTAACTCTTTCCACTCGTATGTCCCTTCTGGGGAACCAAAACTTTGAGCTTGAATATTTTCTATCCGTTGTATAAATCTGAAAAAAATCCGTTGAAAATACGATTTATTTTCTTTTTAAGTTTTGATTATGAATCCTGGAAAATGCGTGAAATTAATTACGAGTGCAAAGGATTAATGATAGCTGATTATTATTTGTTGTAAAATCCTTTCATGAAAGGCTCGTTAACGGTATAATGTAACATCGACGAGAGGGTGGAAGAAGCCCCTGATGGAGAGAATCACTTACGAGCAAATACGGTCCTTTGGCTGCCCAATCTCGACTCGATCCAGATCCGTAATCCTTCCCGACCAACAGGATCAAGGGGACGCCTTCTTCTGCGTATCTGGACGTTAAAAAAATGGGACAAAATTGTTATCAATATCACAGCGGGAACATTTTAGCAGTTTGGTGGTTGAACACTTGAATTGGAATTGTTGAAACTTTGCACGATTCCGCGTGCTTTGCCGCTAACGACCCGGGTTTCATATTCCGGCATCATCAGGCAATCCAATCGCACGGACGTGACTTTCAACAAAGTTTCAACAATTCAAATTTGACGTATTGTTTAGTTCTACGATATTACCTTGGTAGAACTATATATACCTCATAAATTTTGCAGAACTAAAATACATGCATGCTATTTTTTCACCGTGTTATTATAAACAGCTTCAAAAGACCAAAATAAACAAGCGAGACTGGTCCAGACCGGCGTTTGGGTAAAGTGTCTCGCGTTGCTTTCCCGAGCCTTTCTTGCGGCCGGTATCGGACGCCCGGAATTTACCTCTCGGCACAGTCGAACACGTCCATCGTATCTCCGGAAGGCACGTGCTTAGTCTTGGGTCCTGCGATAGCTCCCCCGAGAAGCTTGTTTATGATTCTCGTGTTGGCGAACGTCCCCCTGGCCATCACGGCGTCGTTTCCTCGGCGGGAACCGTACGAATTGAACTCCCGCGGTGTCAGACTGCAAAGAGAGGAGAAAACAAACAAGTTTACGTGACGCCTTAATCCACTGATATTTTGTTGAAAAACAAGCGATTTTGAGGAATATGTCAATACCCCGTGTATCCCGGTCACCTTCTCGACTGACAATGGTCTTGCAGCGTCCTGACACAATGCAGCATGTTTAAACTCTACCGAAATTCAACTGGGATGCCAGCATTCCGCTTTTCCTTCATATTCATTACTTTTGCAATGTTATCAATTTAACAAATACACAGCAAAACAATCGAAAATGAAGCATAGTTTGTGGTCACCCTGTTTTATAAATTTGGTTCATTAATGTAAACCTAGGTCGTATTAAACCTCGTAAGCAAGATAAACCTTTCCCGCATTGAATGTGTTAATGATTACCCCTTTTCAGCGAGGAATCTGGCGGCCGGACTGTTCCTGGCGATGCTGCCAGCCGGGGAAATGTGATCGGTAGTCACCGAGTCTCCGAGGTACAGCAGACACCTTGCTTTTTCGATGCCTTTCAAAAACGGGAGATCCTGAAATAAGATGACCAGCGAATGTATTAAAAATCACAAATGAAATTTGAATTGTTGAATGAAATCGCGACCAGGGTTTCGCCTCGCAGCATTTTCAGATTAATTTAATGTACGTAATTTATGATATCGACTGAAGGCGCTCGATGGAATTTCAATATCAAATTTGAATTGTTACAACTTTGTACAGTTCCACATGTTTCGGGGTTTCGCCCTTTGGCATCTTCACCGATGCAACACTTCGACTGTTGGACTACGTAAAAGCCATTCGAGGGTGCTTGGCGGGATTTTTAAAATCAAAATTGAATTGCTACAACTTCGTTTGGCACGGACAAAATTGATTCGTCAAACTGTGTACGATTCAACGTGCTTTCGGGCATCAAAATACGAAGATGGCCGACATTTGAATTGTTGTAATTTTGTACGATCCCACACGTTTTGTCACAAACGAGCCGGGTTTCGCCCTTCGGCATCTTCAGGTGTTCTATCGCGCGGTTGTGCAAGTGTCAGTTCTGTTGCATCCGTGCCATAGAACGCCTGAAATTACGTGATCGCGAGCCATAATACCTTGGTCATTCCTTGGAAGAAAGGAGGATGCTTGATGTACGTCGATGCAGCGTCCCACGGGTACAGTCGTCCGGCGGGGGCCTTCAGGGACTGCCACGACGGGGAACCGCTTTCGATTTTAGCATACACCTGAAAAATTGACAGAAATTACGACAGGTCAAAAAGGAAACGATCGCAGACGAGTGGTCAATTCCTTTTTTAGCCTCAAACTAAAGCAATTGCTTCTAGAAAATTCATAGTGAATAAATGTATTTACATTTATCGCTACGCATTTCTCGATTGTACAACATTGTTTACTGCGTGATATATATTAATAAATATTCCTTCTAGATTCTCCTAGAACACTGTTGTTGATAGCTGTTTCGGCTCACGCCATCGTCAGAACTATCATAAGATAGTACAGAATAAGCTATCAACTATAATTTTTAAAAATAATTTTGTAAAACCGTGTTATAATGGAGAAGTGTAAAAACCAAAAAACTTATTTCGTAAAAAAATAGCTCACTAGTCGAAGGGTTAAAGGATATTTTGTAGCATTAACCATATGGTGCATGTTGATGAACCAAATACCTCTTTGAACATGGCCGGAATTACGTGCTTCTGTTCGACGGTGTGGATTTCGTTACGGGAAGGCCAAATGTCCGCCAGGAACACGGGACTTCCGTCGGCACGCTTTCCTGTAACATAGAAAGTACAGCGTATGACACAAGTCTCACAATAAGTTCTCTTCGAGAGTGATGCTGTGCTTAATGATATCGACTGAAGGAGCTTGATGCAATTTCAATATCGAATTCGAATCCACGTGCTTTGTCGCTGACGACCCGGGTTTCGCCTCTCGGCGTCTTTAGGTATTCTATTACACGGATTTATCGTATCGACTGAAGGTGCCTGCCTGCTTAACGGAATTTCAATATCAAATTTCAATTTGTTGAAACATGGTACGATTCCGCTTGTTTTGTCACCGACGACGCTTTCGCCTTTCGGCATCTTCGGGCACACTATTGCACAGATTTAACGGAACTGACACACAATACACAACAGTTAGCATCGTCTATATACTACGTCGGTTCTGGTGCATCTGTGTGACAGAATGCCCGAAGATGCCGAAAGGCGAAACCTGGTCCGTTAGTGACAAAACACCCGGAATCGTACAAAATTTCAATAATTCGAATCCGATATTGTAATTCTATCGAGCGCCTTCAGTCGACGTCAAACATCCACGCGATGGTACGCCCGATGATGCCGAAAGGCGAAACCTGATCCGATGGCGACAAAGCACGCGAATTCGAATTATTAAGACATGTGAAATCGTGCAAAGTTTCAACAATTCAAACGAGCCGATTCGTCGTGAAAGCCTTTTTAAATTCGTTCGATTCGCGCACGGTACTGAGTTAGTTTTCGAAATGTTGCGTTTCGAAGTTTTTGAGCCTGCAAGTGCCAATCGCTGGCCGCCGCTGGAATGTACAATGGCAAAGCTGTCTTCTCACCGAGGGGTTCCTTCTCGAAGTCGATGTCGACAGTCCCGGCGATTGCGTAGGCGATTACGAGCAGGGGCGACGCTAGATAGTTGGCGCGCGTGTTGGGATGGATGCGACCTTCGAAGTTACGGTTGCCGGAGAGCACACCGCAGCACACCAGCTCATTCTGGAAGAGTTAAGGAACACCGTTACAAAACTCGGGACAATCTCACCGACATGAGCCTGCCCACAAGTAAATAAATCGAAAATTTATCCGTATACATCGGACAGACAGGCAGAAGTATATCCAATCGAGCTGAAAAAAACAGATTTTGCTCATTCATCAATTCAAACTCAGCGCCTAAGTGTTTGCATCTTTGTAGTAAACAGCTGGAAATCAATAAATATCCACTATATGTCGGTCACCATTATTGAATCCTCTGACTGGTGCTTCTTTTTTGTTTCTGTAATAGACCACTCTGTGCCACATGTAAACTTATTGTCATAGCCGCCATCTGTTTCATTTACAATTTTTGAAAATTTAGTTTTATTGTGAGAAAGTAACAAGCCAGGCCGTTAAAACAGGAGAGAAGATGTATTGTGTACCCTTTCTACACAGCTATATATAGATAAGCAAATGTTAGTTTAGGCATAGTTCTGATGATGGCGTGAGCCAAAATAGCTATTTATTAATAGCATTGCTATTTTTTGGTCTAAGTGTTTACATATGGAAAAATATATATAAGTCGGCCGCTGCTACTCAGACCATTGCTAGGGGCTAATGATGCTTTCCAGTAATACAGTAGAACCTCGATCAACCGTTCTCGCACAATACGTTTTCCCGGATGGAACGCTTATTTTTTATAGTCCCGTCAAACTCCCGTAAGAACAATGTTAAATAATCCCGATTCCCCGATTTCCTCGATAAACCGTCACAAATATTATCCCGATTGACCGTTTTTATCGCATATTTCTCCGTATCTCGGCAAGCAAGTTTGACGCGGCCGAGCGCAGGTCTTATGTCTTGACACGTTGAATTCGCTGTACATGTTAGACGTAACGCATTGGACGCATGTGCTATTTTTCGGGTTGAAATCCACCACACGCGTATTATTGTTTATGATGCAAATGTAGAGTCGTTTAAAATTCATGGTAATAATGAATCCTGTACATACAACTTTAAGTAACTACAAATTTATTTTTTAAAATATAGTTGATAGCTATTTCGGCTCACACCATCGTCAGAACTATGCTTAAACAAACATTTGCTTACCTATACATCTTCTCTCCTATTTTAACGACGTAGCTTGTTTTTTGCTCGCAATAAAACTAAAAGGCGGCTATGACAATGAGTTTACATGTGGCACAGAGAAAAGACAAAGATGCAAACACTTAGGCGCTGAGTTTGAATTTATATTATGTGATTAGCGAATTGTGAATCCGTTTTTTTACTGTTGAATTATCTTACATGTAGACATTATGTGTTGTATGAGGGACAGGTTCCGTAGAAAATACAACAAGGCAGTGAATAATGGATACCTTCTCGATAGTGTTGGCGATGTTATCTTCGATAGGGCCCGAGTTTCCGATGCAAGTCATGCAGCCGTAACCAACTACACCGAAGCCCAGTTGCTCTAGGTAGGGAATAACTCCAGACTCCTGGAAAACATTAAATTACCTTTATACATTATTTGCGGGTGGGATTCGCACTACGCTGATGGGTTAGTGCGGGTATAAAATCAATGCAGCGCGTAAAAAACACATTTTTACGTAAAATGGCATAACTTTTAAAATACCCGACATATTTGAATTGTTTCTTTCAATATGGTACTCACCAAGTATAGCAACACCGGTTTATTAAAGAAATATTCATGTCTCCGCAAAGAATACTTCTTTCAGACATAAAACATTTCAATATATATGACAAAGTAAAGGACGTTTACGAATCAACATTGAGGCGCACAGTTTGTTTTATGGGCAACTTGTCACAGCAATTGGTAAGTATGAAGCATTCAATGTCAAGCTTGTTTGCACCGTTTCATAATTTATGACCTACAGATGTTCTTTTGGGTAGAGGCACAGGGCTTTCCAGAACACAGCCCTCAGAATAATGTGTATTTTGTAATTGTAATTTGAATTATGTGTTGATATTTCACATTTAAAAAATAAAATATATAGTTGTAGTTCCATACACATGACATTACAATTTAGAGGACATGGGAGAGTTTTTATATCCGAAAATGAAACATACTTTGCGGTCACCCTGTTTCATAAATGTGGTTCGTTTATGTAAGCCTAGGTCGTGTTAAACCTCGTAAGCAAGATAAACCTTTCCCGCATTGAATGTGTTAAAATAGAGATGGCAATGGTTTTTTCGATGCCGATTTGCGACTAGAGACGGATATCGTAAAAAACACCTTTCGATCAAATTTGAATTGTCGTAATTTTGTACGATTCCACATGTTTTGTCACAAACGACCCGGGTTTCGCCCTTCGGCATCTTCATGCATTACATCACACGGATGCAACAGAACTGACGTTTTGTTTAATGTTACTTTATTATGAAATTTATCGAAAATCCCCTTTCAATAACGACCACTCATTAGCGAGATCGTTAATGAAAGTTTTTATAGGTAATTGAGTTAATTATTATCGGATTGATATAGTTTCAGCTGCAATTTACCGCTTGTCTATTGGTCAGTGCTTTCTTATACTAATTTAATAATAATATTTTACGTCTGTTCTGTTGCATCCGTGCGATGGAATGGCTGAAGATGCCGAAGGGCGAAGCCCGGGTCGTTTGTGACAAAACATGTGGAATCGTACAAAATTACGACAATTCAAATTTGATACTGAAATCCCATCAAGCACCTTCAGTCGATCATTTTAAATTCGACATTTGTAACAGAGAAGAACGTTATATTATGTAGAATAATTTAATTGACAACCTAACCTTCAAATAATATGTGACAACCCCCGATCCCGGGGAAAGGGACGTTTTTATGTACGGCAACACTTTCAACCCGGCTTCAACGGCTTTTTTAGCAAGAAGACCTGAAACAATAAAATATCAACGATCAGTTTAACCTACAAAAAATAGCAATGTATTATTTTATAACATACAGTTGATAGCTATTTCGGCTCACGCCATCGTCAGAACTATGCTTAAACTAACATTTGATAATCTATATATAGCTGTGAATAGAAAATGCACACAATACATCTTCTCTCCTGTTTGAACGGCCTAGCTTGTTTCTTTCTCGCAATAAAACAAAATTTTTCAAAATGCAGCTATGACAATAAGTTCACATGTGGCACGGAAACGGTCTATTACGGAAGCAAATCAGACCCCTTCCCCCCGCCGTGGAGCGGTTTAATTAATGGGCTAGACAATATATTAATTTGTTCGTTAAAAATCCTTTCTGATAGTTGATGTCTATTGAACAAACTAATGTATAACAGCTATATATAGATCGGCAGAAAGGTGCTTGATGGAATTTCAATATCAAATTTGAATTGCTCCGACCCGGGTTTCGCCCTTCGGCATCTTGAGGTATTCCATCACACGGATGCAACAGGACTGACGAAATAGAAAGATAAGCAAATGTTAGTTTAAGCATGGTTCTGACGATGGCGTGAGCCGAAATAGCTATCGATTATATTTTTTAAAAATAATTTTGTAGAACTAAAACACATTGCTAATTTTTTTCACCGTGTCTTGTGTCACTCGTGTCGATTATTGTTATTGATTGTAATTGAGTTTTTACGATAGACTTGTTAGACAGATACATTTGTTTGATAATCGTAATTACCTGCTCCCAACATAACGCTAGGATTGCTCGTGTTGGTGCACGAGGTGATGGCCGCGATGACGACGGAGCCGTGCGTGATGGTGTACTCCCGCCTGTCATGGAAAGTGAACGAGCCCGAAGCGGACAGCTTCTCGCCGGAGAGACCGAAACCTTTGAAACCGACCTGGAGGAAAAAACTCGACATATTGAAACGGTTTCACAATATCTCGACATCGGAGCTGTGGATTTGTGGATTTGGAGAGTCAAGTCGTGAAAAACGAGCGATTCCGGCTACTTTTTGGTTTAGACGATTTTGAAGATGGAATGGATGAGAAAAGTTTAACGTTGAGTCGAAAAACAATTATTTAATCTCTTCCACGCCAACGCCCTGACGTATGGGACGGCAATGCGCAAGTCCTGTGCGCGAGCGCCCCAGACGTTGGGACGCGAACATTCAAACGTCTTGATAACGCAGGCAATGCCCTGATACTACATTCAAATTTATTCCGATCCCGCCGATTAAGTTTGAAACTGTGTACTAAACTCGTGTAAACGCACTGAACTTTGCACCGGTCTCGCGGCATTGCAATGTGACACTCCATGACAGTAATGGCGATTTACGAGTTAGTTATTCGTATATTTGTTAAGGTGACTATGAGGACATTTCTTTGTGTTTTTTAATGTTGTGAAACATTCCTAACGCATCTGGCTTCCGTAAAAGAGAAGCCGATTATTTTTTATTGCTGTATTTATAGCTCTATGTAGAAAGAGAACATTTTGAAAAATAGCAACGCGGACAGATTTTGTTTGTATGAAAAACTGTCGCGCCAATCGGGTTTAACTGTTTTGAAGTATATTTCAAGATATCCGTAGTGAGATAGAAAACGTATGCCGGCCAAGTAAAAAGTATATTCATCGATTCCTATTAAGACTAAATAACTAAGAATAAATTTCAGCGGCTAAGTTGACAATCAATCACTTATTTGGGAGCGGACGTAGAAAGCTGCGGCCGTAAATCCACCTCTCACCTTATTGGTGAGACATTCGGAGAAGTCCTTCTTCATCACGGACACAGAAACTCTGTCGTGTGGCCGCTTAGGGCCGCTGACAGACGTCACGACCGTCGACAGGTCCAACTCGACCACCTGAAACAGAAATTAGAATTTACGGTTTTCAAAACGTTCCAACTAGGGATTGCATTATCGGATTACCAGTGTATTATAACGTTTTTTTTCAACTCCGGCAACATTGATAAAAAGTGTTTTACGCAATCGCGGTCACCGTGATTCACCGTGATCACTTCAGGCATTCAAGCACATGGGTACAACTGAACGGATGATAGATGCCAAAAGGTGAAACCAAAGACGAAAAAGGGTCGTTAGATGTAAAACACGTGGAATCATACAAAGTTTCAACAATTCGAATTCCATTGAGAACCTTCAGCTGACATCACGCATCCGCGCTATAGAATTCTTGAAGACGCCGAAAGGCGAAACCCGGGACGTTTATTATAAAACATACGTATATAATACAACGGTCGACGGTTTACTTGTGAGAAAATGGGGTCCTGATTCGTGTCCGCATAATTTCTCAGCTGTCCGGTGAGCCGCAGATACTCCTCGATGATGGCCACCTTTTCGTCGGAGCGATCTGCAACAGACAAGAAGGTGAAGACTTAAGTCAATGCGAATCGAACAAATCATCGAATCGAGTTCATTTTGTATGTCCCAATACGAAGGCAAGATTTTTTCGAAATTATATACGTTATTTTACGTTATATATACGTATTATCAATTAACGTGCGTATATTTTGGCCGTTCAAAAGATTGGCAAACACTGTTTTATATAATTCACGATATCGACTGAAGGCGCTTGATGGAAGCCAATATCAAACTTGAACTGTTAGAATTTTGTGCGATTCCACATGTTTTGTCACCAACGACCCGGGTTTCGCCTTTCCCATTTATATTTAATGTTACTTGATTGATATTCATTGAAAAAAAACGCCTTTCAATAATGACTCATTAGCAATGATCGTTAATGAAATTTATCACATGCAATTGAGTTAATTATTATTAGATTGATGTTGTTAAAAGTGTTTTCCTTTAATATAATTACGATGCTAACTGTTCATTTTACGTCAGTTCCGTTGCATCCGTGCGATAGAATGCCTGAAGACGCCGAAAGGCGAAACCCGCGTCGTTGGTGACAAAACACGTGGAATCGTACGACATTGTAACAATTCAAAACTGTTTTAACAGGTTGGCAACTAAGTAATTGCGAATTTTTTTAACGGAACTAAATAACTTTATTCTGTAATGTATTGCCCGTTTCGATCAATGACCTTTTGCCATCTTTCAGAGAGCATCATAACCCCATGTTCATAAAACTTCTGGTTTTTATTAGCAAAAAGTTGACCTTTTTACCATTCAAGGAGTTTTGTAAAGATCGAAACAAAAAGTAATCAGATGGTGCAAGGTCAGGACTATATGGCGGATGTGGCAAAACATCCCAACCAAGCTCCAATAATTTTTGCCGAGCGGCCAAAGATGTGTGTGGCCTTGCATTGTCATGATGGAATACGACACCTTTTCGATTTGTCAATTCGGGCCGCTTTTCTTCAACTGCATTGTTTAATTTCGTTAGTTGTTCAATGTAGACATCAGAATTGATCGTTCGGTTGGGCGGTAAGAGTTCGAAGTAGACAATTCCTTTATAATCCCACCAAACTAAAAACAAACCTTCTTTTGATTAATATCAGCTTTTGATGTTCTTTGAGCTGGTTCACCTGGCCTGCTCCGCGATCTTTGCCGCATGATATTGTTGTACACAACCCATTTTTCATCGCCAGTTATCAGTCGTTTTAAAAATGGATCATTTTCATTACGTTTCTTTTGCATTTATCGCAGCTGCGTTAAATGCATTTATTTCAGTTCGTGAGGAACCCATCTATCGAGTTTTTGGACATGCCAAGTTGTTTTAAGTGATTTTCAATGCATGTATGTGATACATGAAGCTTCTCTGCGATCTCAATTGCTTTGATTAGGTCGTCATCAACTTCAACTGGACGACCAGAGCGTTGTTCATCTTTGAGTGAAAAATCACCAGAACGAAATTTGGCAAACCAATTTTGACACTGTCGTTCTTTTAGCACATAACTTTTTGTGAGCTCGCGATGCGTTTTTCCTTTGCGGAAATCAAAAAGCAAAGTATGACGAAAATGTTCCTTATGATTTTCCATTTTTCAACGAACGCCAAACGAAAACTACGCAACCGATCAAAAAACTTTTATTACTGATTGACAGCTGAATTGTCAACTATCCAATAAGAAATTGTGTTTACATTTGGACTATGTCGCAAACCTAAAAATTCAACTGGAGCCATCTATGAGTGAAATCCGCAATTACTCAGTTGCCGACCCAATATATGTTTGTATATGAAAATGAATAACAGATATGGCCGTTTGAAATATAATTATGATTTATTCACTGGTCTGCCGCAGATAGTCCAGGGATCGGGCGTCGACAGGGAAGTGTGCAGCTGTGGCTCCGTATTCCGGACACATGTTGGAGATGGTGGCCCTGTCGGCAATGCTCAGCATGCCCACGCCCTCGCCGAAGAACTCCACGAACTTGCCCACCACACCTAATTGCCTCAGATGCTGCAAAAATAGAAGAAGAACATCGGGTTATCATTTCGATTATACAAAATTACTCAAATGTCGCACATGCCTTTCGATTCCGACGCAATATTAACACATTCAATGCGGGAAAGCATTTTTTCACAAGCATTTTAGTTTATCTTGCTTACGAGGTTTAATACGACCTAGGTTTACATAAATGAACCATATTTATGAAACAGGGTGACCACAAACTACGTTTCATTTTCGGATATAAAAACTCTCCCATGTCAACTCTGCTTCTCGCTGTGAACCACTTTCGGTGAGAATATAGATTTAAATTTCATGTGTATGGAACTACGCTCTAATCTACCCAAAAGAACATCTGTAGGTCATAAATTATGAAACGGTGCAAACAAGCTTGACATTGAATGCTTCACATTTACCGATTGTGTTTCCTACAAATTGCTGTGACAAGTTGCCCATAAAACAAACTGTGCGCCTCAATGTTGATTCGTAAACGTCCTTTACTTTGTCATATATATTGAAATGATTTATGTCTGAAAGAAGTATTCTTTGCGGAGACATGAATATTTCTTTAATAAACCGGTGTTGCTATACTTGGTGAGTACCATATTGAAAGAAACAATTCAAATATGTCGGGTATTTTAAAAGTTATGCCATTTTACGTAAAAATGTGTTTAGTGATATTCAAATTCCATCGGATACGGAATTTCACGAAGGCAGTGTTAGAAATCGTTCCGTCGGTGAAGTAAATGGTTGATAGATGTGTATTTTATCATCAGAGTTGACGAGAATACCTTCGTAATGGTGAGCACCAAGTCGGTAGAGGTGGCTAGCTGGTTCAGTTGTCCGGTGAGTTTGTAACCGACAACTGAAGGGAGTAGCATAGAGATGGCCTGTCCTAGCATCACCGCTTCTGCTTCGATACCTGTTTTAACACAAAACTGACATTTTTAAAGCAATCAATGTGATGTATACCACGGTGAAAAACATAGATTTAAAGATGTCTGCCTAAATTATTGGCAGACGTCTTAAAAATAGTAAAGATAAAATCAATAAACTGGACAGAAGCGGTATTTATAAAATGTCCTGTGGCTCATGTTTACCCGTTTATACCGGACAGACAGGTGGAAGTATATCTACTCGAGCAGTAGAAAACAGATTCACAATTCGCTAATCACGTTATTAAGGAATCACATAATATAAATTGAAACTCAGCGCCTAAGTGTTTGCGTCTTTCTAGTAAACAGCTGGCAATCAATAGATATCAACTATCAAAAAGGATTCTTAACGAACAAACTCATATATTATACAAGGGGGTGGTCTGATTTGCTTCCGTAATGACCACTTCCGCCCCACATGTAAACTTATTGTCATAGCCGCATTTGCTTCATTTACAATTTTTGAAAATTTACTTTTATTGCGAGCAAGAAACGAGCTAAGTCGTTAAAAAAGGAGAGAAGATGTATTGTGTACCTTTTCTACACAGCTGTATATAGATAAGCGAATGTTAGTTTAAGCATAGTTCTGATGATGGCGTGAGCCGAAATAGCTGTCAACTATATGTTTAAAAAATAATTTTGTAGAACTAAAATACATTGCTATTTTTTTCACCGTGTTATAATGGAGTTCTACCAAGTGAATGCGAATTCACTCAATGACGTATACCACTTGAAAAAGCTCTGACGAGGGTGTAAGCCGAAATAACTATCAACTATCCCTAGATTTACACGGATTAATTTTACCGTTACAATAATCTTTTGGATTTCATTTTTTTGTTCCTCTATAAATCTACAATTTCAATTCGCACGTTTCACTGAGTAATCCATTGTAAATCCGGTTCACGCGGACAAACCACAAACAATCGACACCCTCAAAGTCAAAGTAACAAACACCGTTGTGTTCACCTAAGTCGGGCGAAATATAGGGAACAGATCAACATGAGATATGCCACTGAAGGATTCCTACGGAAAATTGATGAAATTATTAGAACATAGGTTCCCAACGTGGCCGTTCGCGGACTTATTGCTTTTGAATTGTATTCACGGGCCATATGGATTTTATGAAAAGGGGTCGCCGCCTGAAAAAGGTTGGGAGCCTATGGGCTAGAATATTACGAAACGTCGTGTGTACCTCCGACGCCCCATCCGAGAACTCCGAGGCCGTTGACCATGGTCGTGTGAGAGTCGGTGCCGACTACGGAATCAGGATACAGCATATAGGAATCACTGAACACCACGCGGGCCAGATGCTCAAGGTTAACTTGGTGGACGATGCCCGACCCTGGGGGGACGATCAGCATCCTATCGAAGGCGCCTGCGCCCCACTGAAAGAGTAGCATGTAGAGTGTAACAAAAAAATTCATTCGCTTCAGAGCGGGTCGAAACCCGTTGGCGACTAACATTCATATAATTCATGATATTCCACATACGATTCCACATGTTTTGTCGCCGGCGACCCGTGTTTCAGAATGACTCACTGACGAGATCGTTGATGGAAATTATCACAGGCAATCGTGTGTTAATTATTATTAAATTTCTTTTAGCTTGTGGTGTGTTTTCCTGTAATCAATATATAATATAATGCCTGATGATGCCGAAAGGCGAAACCCGGGTCGTCGGTGACAAAACACGTGGAATCGTACAAAGTTGTAACAATTCAAATTTTAAACTCACATTTCATTTGTTGGAATTTCAATATTACACATGTTTTGTCACTCAACTAACGACTTAGGTTTCGCCTTTCGGTATATTCAGGCATACTATCACATAGATGCAACAGATGTTGCTGTTGATCTGTGCGATTTGATGCTTGAAAATGCGAAAAAGCGAAACCAGGGCCGTTGCTCGGCCTAACTTGAATGGAAGAAATTATCATACCCTCAAATACAAATCTAATCGGTCTAAAAATACAAAAAACATATGGAACTGTTTACCTTGAGGAATGTAAACCGCTCCTTATTTCTCTGGAACTCCAACTCTTGATTTTTGTCCAATGCATCGGGGCTGAAAAGTAAACGAACCGAATTAAATTCGACTCAAAAAATGATAACATCAAATGAATCGAATAACAACAGAGGACCGATTATAGGATGTCTGTTATGCTGCATCGTTGTGATTGAATGCCTAAAGATGCTGGAAGACAAAACTTGGGTCTTTAGTGATGACGTGGTGATGAGAAATCGTACAAAGTCTCAACACTTCAAATTTAAAAAAGTGAAACGCTTGAACGATTTTCAATCAATCAACGAAACCTTTTGATGGAATTTCAATATTAAATTTGAGCTGTTACAACTTTGTACGATTCCACATGTTTTGTCACCGACGGCCCGGGTTTCGCCTTTCGGCATCTTCGGGCATTCTATCGCACGAGAACTGACTGAGGTCATCAGGAATTATTGTGCCATCAGAAATTAGTTAATAATGAACAGTTTCTCACAAGAACTTGTTGTAATTTTGTAATTCAATGATTATCAACACGACTCATTTCAGAGCGGTTGAAAGTAATGGACCCTTGCTATGAACTAGTTGTTAGTTAATTCCACCGCTTTTAACACTTTGACTGCCGTACTCGGTAAAAACTATTCGAGAGCGCTCGACCGCATCATATGTTTTTTCGCCAACGACCAGGGTTTCGCCTTTTGGCATCTTCAGGCATCAAGATAGAGCACCCAAAGATGCCGAAAGGCGAAACCCGGGTTGTCAGTGACAAAACATGTAGAATCGTAATGTTTTGTCACTGACGACCCGGGTTTCGCCTTTTGGCATCTTCGGGCACTATATCACACGGATGCAACGGAACTGACGAATCGTGCAAAGTTGTAACAATTCAAATTTGAAATCCGCTTCATTGAAGGCATTTTCAATGAAGCTCGAAATAATTCACAATGTGAAACAAGGCTGAAAATAATAGTCTGCAAATAGGTGAGTCATCAGTGGAAACATTACAAGATGACATATAGACCGGCAGTTGGCAAATTTCAGAGTAATAATGAAAGTGGAATATTCCCGGCTTATTCATATGGGGATCGATAGTGAAATACCTTCTAGCGAAATCGACCTGAACCGAATGATCGATGACTAAGTCTGACGGGCAGATGGGATTGATTTTGTCCGGGTTTCCGCCGAGGTCTTTCACCGCGTCTCGCATAGCAGCGAAATCCACAACGGCCGGCACTCCGGTAAAATCCTGGAAGAAACAATCATCACAGCATCGTATAATCGCATACAAAAAAAAAATAGTCAACTCGAGTATTACATTGGACATCAATTCGAAGACTACCTGGAGAATAACTCTCGCTGGTTTGAACGCGATCTCGACCCCGCCCGGAACGTCCTGGTTGACTTCCCACTCGAGCACATTGTCCACGTCTTTCTTAAGAACCTGGAAACCATCACAATTCCTCACGCAAGATTCCAACAACACTCTTACACTGAACGGAAGTTTCTCTGAAATTAACATTAAAAGAAGGTTATAAAAGATAGCATAAAACCATTTCTTCAATTATTGCTTGAATTGGCATTCACTTGGTAAAACTCCATTATAACATGGTGAAAAAAATAGCTATGTGTTTTAGTTCTTGTTCGCAATAAAACTAACAATTGTAAACGAAACTAAAGAGGCAGCTATATCAATAAGTTTACATATGTCACGGAAATGGTCCATTACAGAAACAAAGAGACACCGGTCAGAGGATTCAATAACGGTGACCGACATATATTAGTTTGTTCGTTAAAAATCCTTTGTGATAGTTGATATCTATTGATTTCCAGCTGTTTACTGAAAAGATGCAAACACTTAGGCGCTGAGTTTCAATTTGTATTTGCACAAACTCGCAAATGGTATTGTATAGAAAGGTTTATCTACCAAAACCGGTCAATCGGGATAATATTTCAGACGGGAATATAAGATTGTTAAAAATTGTTCTTTGGGCGTTCCGGCTACTTCTTCGATTAGAGGATTTCGAAGAATATCTCAAGGAACAATTTTCCGAATTGGTGGATTGATTTTTTACTTAAAAATTAATCTTTTTCGTCCGAGTCATGTTTGACGGCTTCACAGACCTGGAAATTTTCTCAGATAATTTATTCGTTTGTAACGCAATTTCTCACGGCCAAATGAACGTTTTACTACGAGACACGATACTTCAGATTGCTTTGTATTGTGATCACTTACCATATTTGGGGCCCAGTGCTTTCAGGTCGTAATATTTGAAGTCTTTCCCGCCGATTTTGGTCGACTTCAGAAGTCTGTTGAAAGGATTTGTATCTAAAAGAATCAAAAATAAAATTTAATAAGCAGTAACCCTTGGAGTAGCCATTAAAAATATTTGACGGCAAACGAATTTAATAATTGACTTCAAGTTATATTCTTAACCCCTGATTGCTAACGTGTCAACTGTTGAGACGGCTGATTTTACTATGTAGATAGGTGATACCCGAAAATATATGAATTAACAGTGGTCAAAACCTTCTTGTACTCGCTAATTTTTGAGTCAATGCACTGCTTGATTTGTCTCGACAAATTCAATAAGATTGTTTCAAACCAATATTATTCAATAATGTTTTTCGCGATTTCTGCTTCGACTGAAGGTGCTTGATGGAATTTCAATATCAAATTTGAATTGAATTGAAAAAGAAGAAAAAACTCATTTATATTTTAATGTTAGTTGATTATCATTTGTTGTATGAATACTTTCTCTCTCTCTCTTGTTAATGAAACTTATTATAGACAATGGAGGGTCACTATTAGTAAATCAATATTATTAAAAATTATTTTAGTTGTTTATTTGTATCGTAGCATTATGTTTTGTGTTTTTCGTTCATAATTAAAGTCCTCTGGTATATAACCAATGCTAGCTTATTATTGTGCAATAGAATGCCTGAAGATGTCGAAAAGTTCGTATTTTCTGGTCAACTGTTACTTAAATTATGTTAAGAGTGGTATTGAATATTGCAGCGCTTAAAAAACAGATAGAAACATGTTAAAATGTAAAAAAGCATACATATTCTTGAAGATAAACAATCTTTTATATAACGCTACAATTCTATACTCGTTACTTGCACTTGTTGGTTATTTTTGTAATCTAATCTAATAAGAGCTAATCA
This sequence comes from Himalopsyche japonica, assembly GCA_028555115.1. Lineage (NCBI taxonomy): Eukaryota > Metazoa > Arthropoda > Insecta > Trichoptera > Rhyacophilidae > Himalopsyche > Himalopsyche japonica. The sequence goes on from JAHFWJ010000337.1 coordinate 96,462, forward strand.
GTTTTTCAAAATCGGTTATTTTGCGATAATTTTGATAATTAAGCAGAATTGAGAGAAAAATTAAATCACTTCTTTCGTAATACTGTACAAATTTTTAATCATTGAAAAACGAAAACACGACGCACAATTTGAATTTGGAATAGTTCAATACAGTTCATTCATTTGACGTTTCTATCATAGATTACAAAATAAACGGCCAACGATAATATTTTGCGAGCAATTAGATAAATTTTTGTGTGATTGTTGTAATAAATAATCATTTAAAATATTTATAACATTAATTATTAAATATAATGACATACCCGCCATGGTTAGAGAACGACTGGGCACGTACACACCGCGTTTGACGTAGTACACTATTACAATGTCCGTTAAATTAAAATGCAATATTTAAGCGGGTCGATATCAAAGTTCAACTGAATTTTAAAAAAATGAGTAGTTCAATGATATTCGACTTAAATGTGACAGACAGCGTTGCGTTGATGATTGTAAAAAAAAAAAAGAAGTGTCACCTTTTTTTAAAAATTTTTATGGCTGTTAGACTTGAAACATTTTTGACTAGTATACAAGATAATTCAAAATATTATTGTTTTTTAATTATTATTATTGAACGAAAACCATTGGCGTATTTATTTTTACTTATTCAAATAATTTTGAAATTAATTATTTTATGGATCTTTCTCTAATTAGATACCGTTACTTATTTTTTTTTTTTGTTCGACTGTAATAAACTCGATTGTGAAAATTCAATTTATTTCAACAGTGGATTTTGAAATGCAATTTCTCGCTGGGTTGCGTTTTAATTATGAAAACAAAAACACATTATTCGCACATATAACAACTAAAAATTAATTTAATTTATTTTATCGACTAAAGGTGCATGATGGAATTTCATTAGCAAATTTGAATTTGTTACAACTTTGTACGATTCTACATGTTTTTTCACTAACGACCCGGGTTTCGTTTTTGGGCATATTCAGGCATTCTATCACACGGATGCAACAGAACTGACGTACAATAAACAGTTGTTAGCATTGTCCATATACCAAAGTTATTAAGAAAAACACAAACTTCAATGCAAGCAGTAAATGGCAGCTAAAACAAATTTATTAATAATGAAGATGCCGAAAGGCAAAACCCGGGTTGTTAATAACAAAACATGTGGAATCTTACAAAGTTGTAACAATTCAAATTTTAAAATTAATTTAATAATATTAAAAAAAAAAATTTAACAGAAAAAAAATAAAAATAGAATGAAAGCAGAGATACTAAAAAGCAAATATTTAACTTCCCAGAATATCAATCAATTAAATTTTATTGGCCACACGTCGGTTATTGTATGCTGTAGCCAGGGCGTCTTTCCTATTTATGTGCACTAAATTAAAGATCAATCAAGCAAATTGTTCATTGAGATATTCTTCAAATCAAAGAAGAGGTATTTACATACAGAAAACAGACATATGTTCTTTTTCTGTACTATTTTAGAGCTATATAAGTAAATAATTACATAAATAATCAATTTCCACTTCACTGGCTTAACCCTTTGAGGAGTTTGGCCGTACATGTACGTCCAAATATTGCGATGTCTTTTATCATTCGCAAGTTCCGTATTTTTTGTTGAATAATTATAATTTTATTCAGATATTCATGCTGCACATATCTGTCAATAATTTTAAGCAGTATGGCTTACATTTTTTATTTGTTTCAAATCAATAAAAGAATTTTACGAAAAAGAAAATTCAAAGAAATTACACTTTTAATCATGTATAATAAAATTTACTGTCTGTTCAACCGCTTTCTTTCTAGGAATCAGTGTCAATATCGAACTATGTTTATTCAGACTGCAATTATTTTTTTAGGCTCAAACTAAAGTAATTGTTTCTAGAAAATTCATATACATTTATTAGTAGGCATTTCTCAATTGTACAACTTCATTTACTACGTGGCATAATAATAAATATTCTTTCTAGATTGAACCACAAAAAAACCGCATAATTTTATATGAAGTGTAAAAAAATTATTTTAAATAAACCAAAAAAATTATTTCGTAAAAAAATAACTCACTACTCAAAGGGTTAAGTATTGCCTGACCTGTGACCGGAGATTGTTATCATGGATAATTTTTTGATATGAATAAATTTACTTCAATTAAGAATGTCTTTGAATGTATAATGAAATGTATAATCATTATTATCGGGACTGTGGTAGTGGAATTGTAGAATCTGAGAGACTTTGACTACTTTTCAATTGAAAAAAAAATCTCGATGAACAATTTGCCGAATTGGTTGGTTAATTTTTAATTTAATGCACATTTAGGTAGGACAAAAACTGACCAAAATAAACCTTTTTTAGTCAGAGTCATTTGATGGTCAATGTTGTGCCAAATTTCTTTTAACAACTCCACTGTCCTGCTTATTGTCACTAAAACGTTCATAAAGGTAGAAAATATATATATATATATAAATGATTGTCTGTCTGTTTGTCTGTCCTTTATAAGCTCCCACACCATTAATCCAATTGCGATAAAACTTTGTCGAATTATTGCTTAGACTACCGGGCAAAAGATACGATACTCAGAATTTGATAACAAAAATTAATTGAATATTTACGAAAAACATGTTTTCATACAAGACTATTGTAATACAGAATGGCCATTTATGACACATTGTATCCATAGCAACGCCGAAAACAAGAATGACGCAAATCTGTCACATTCACTCACCTGTAGGTACTTACGTAAGGTACTGAATATTTTGAAACAAAGTTCGATTTTCGAAATAAGTATTTCAATGTTCTATTTTTTACCGACCTTTTTGTTTTGGTTTTATGTCGCATGACAGAACGAATTGAAATAAATATTACGTATAAATCGTGTGTGATATGGAAAGAATTTATTCAATATATCAATTATTTTTTTTTCATTTTTCAAAAGTGAATTTCAAAACGAAACATTCACTGTGAAATCAATTATGCCACCCAAACGAAAAGGAATAGACCAGAGTACAACTCAAGCACGAAAGAAAAGGGCGAAACAATGAGGTTGAAGTTGATAATCGTTGGATTGTACCGTATTCACAGCTTCTCTCGAAAACGTACAAAGCACACATCAACGTCAAGTATTGTAATTCAGTGAAATCCATCAAATACATTTGTGAATATGTCAACAAAGGAAGCGATATGGCAGTTTTTGGAGTGGGAAATTCAACTGCATCTATCGATGAAATCAACCAATATCATCTGGGACGCTACATTAGTAGCAATGAAGCAATATGGCGCATTTTATCATTTCCAATTCATGAACGGCATCCATCAGTTACTCATTTGGCAAATCACCTTGAAAATGGACAGCGAGTGTACTTCACAACAGAAAATGCACGTGTAAGAGCATTGTCACCACAGCCAACAACGTTAACTGCATTTTTCTTATTGTGCAGAGATGATATGTTTGCAAAGACGCTACCTTACTCTGAAGTGCCAACATTCTACAGATGGAATGCACCAGAAAAAAATTCAACATAGCAAACAACGTAAAGCAGATGAAGGACATTACAATGTACATTCAACCGACGCATTAGGCCGTCTGTACACTGTTCAACCAAATAATGCAGAATGCGTTTACTTGCGATTACTGTTAATCAACATACGTGGACCGACATCCTTCCAAGAATTGAGAACAGTAAACGGTCGAATATGTTTCATTTATCGTGAAGCTTGCCTCGAATTAAATCTTCTAGAAAACGATGCACATTGGGACACTTCACTCGCTGATTCATCGAATACTGCTGACCCACAACAAATACATGCGTTATTTGCAGTAATATTAACAATTTGCTTTCCATCCAATCCAAAAGATCTTTGGAAAAAATACAAAGGCTACATGAGTGAAGATATTTTACATAGTTTGCGTGAAACAATTCAAAATCCACACGTTCAATTCACACCAAACGTGTATAATGAGGCATTGCTATTGATTGAGGACATATGTTTAGTAATCGCTAACAAATCACTGGAACAATTGAGAATCGCTGCGCTGAATCAATCTAACGACTGACTTGATCGTGATTTCCAACGAGAAACACACTTTGGTGTGAATGAATTGGGTAAATTTGTTCAAACGAATCTTCCGAAATTGGTTTCAGATCAACGTATAGTGTATGACACAATCATGGATGCAATTACAAGTCAAAGTGGTAGATTTTATTTCATAGATGCACATGCTTCTCACATGGACAACTGTATGTGGCCTGCTCAAGTGTTGGAAAACCTTCTGATTTATTTGTGTACGCACCAGATAGAAAAACAAAAAAACATTGTGTATATAAGATCATATTTACGTCTCAATTACATAAAAGGAATGATAAAAAATAACATCAAATTTGAATTGTTACAACCTTTTACAATTCCAGATGTTTAGTCGCTAACGACCCGGGTTTCGCCTTTCGGCATCCTCGGGCATTCTATCACAAGGATGCAACAGAATTGACTGACCTCAAAATTGATATTGAAGTTTCATCAAGCACCTCCAGTCGATATCATAATATATACAATATCAAATTGTATGATCCATAACAAGTCGTGAACATATCGAGTCTGCTAATGGGGCTGCCGATAGAAGCATTAACAATGCTCAACAGTATCGCTTTGGATGTCAACATATTCCACGTGGACGAGAGTGAGTCAGGCGAAAACAATTTTTTAACATATTGAAGTACGTAGATTTAGCATGAGCTTGCTTTGGTTGTTATTTATTCTTTTAATTTAAAAATCTTTCTACAACAGCCATTTATAGTTGATAGCTATTTCGGCTTAGCCATCATCAGAATTGTGTTTAAATGTATATTTACTTATTTATATATACCGGTGTAGAAAGGTATGAAATACATCTTCTCTTCTGTTCTAAAATCCTCGTTTTATATTGTGATAATAAATTCTTTAATCACACAGTGAAAAAATGGCAATGTATTGTATTTTAATTCTACAAATTGTTTTTATAAAATATAATTGATAGCTATTTCGGCTCACGCCATCGTCAGGACTATGCTTAAACGAACATTTGCTTATCTATTTATAGCTGTTTGGAAAAGGTACCCAATACATCTTCTCTCCTGTTTTGACGACGTAGCGCATTTCCTGCTAGCAATAAAACTAAAAATTTGAATTGTTGCAACTTTGTACGATTCCATATGCCTTGTCACAAACGACCCGTGTTTCGCCCTTCTGCATCTTCAGGTATTCCATCGCACGGACGCAACAGAGTTCAGAGAGTCAGTTCTGTTGCGTCCGTGTGATGGAATACCTGAAGATGCCGAAGGGCGAAACCCGGGTCGTTTGTGACAAGACATATGGCGCAATTCAAATTTAATATTGAAGTTCCATCAAGCACCTTCAGTCGGTGTCATAAATTAAAAATTTTAAATGCAACTAAACAAGCAGCAATTTTAATGAGCTTAAATATTGGATAGGTATGGTTTATTACGGAAACGAATTAGCACCTTGCAATGGTATGAGGAGCGGTGACAAACTTATAATTAGTTTGTTTGTTTAGAATTTCGTGCCGCCTGTTTGGTTTCATTTACAATTTTACATTTTTTAGTTTTATTGATAGCTTCTTCAAGCTTCTTGGGCAGCAAAATAAAACACAACAGTCCCGTTTCTTGTATTCCATCTTTATTTAAACAATTTGTCAACATTTAAAATAACAAAAGAGCATTAAAACTAACTAACTACACAAACACAGACAAAAAATTTACTTTAAAAGATAATAAGGATTATCATAGTATAAATTAGTGTATTATTTTTTGATATTCTTAAAAAAAAGTTCAAAACGGCAAGAGATTGATTGATTCATGTCAATTCTATATGAATTAAAAAAAAATAATTTTGTCTGGTTTTTCCTTCTACATTTACTGTTTACGTGCATTGAATTAAAGACGATCCAATCGGTCGGGCAAATAGCCAAATTCAAATCGGAATTAAGGATTGTACGAGAGGAAAATATCCGCTCAAATGTGTCATTCGTCCAGTACAGCGGTTCCCGCGTGAAATTCCACCGTAGCCGCATTACAAACACCAGCTGTCCTATGTAAATGTTAAACTAGTTAATTCTTTATATTGACTTGATTCACGGTCAGCGTAAAACTTCGATCAAAATCTTTACGGTTTTATTATACAAACGGTCCTTTACTTAAACTCGACTAAATGCTGGATAATTCAGGTTGATTCAACCGATCTATAAAACTGTTGGTGGCCGCACACTTATTGAGTGATAAGTTGCATGCACTAAACATCATTGTTTCTCATTTGGTGTCAACAATCGAATTTAGTGTTGTATTTAATGGATTTTTAAATCATATTTTTTTATTACTGCCCTTTTTAATACATTCGAAAATACGGTGAAAAAACAGCAATGTATTTTAGTTCTACAAAATTATTTTTAACAAATGTAGTTGATAGCTATTTCGGCTCACGCCATCGTCAGAACTACAGTTATAGTATAGTATAGATAGTTCTGACGATGATTACGTTTTATTGGCATTCACTTGGTAGAACTCCATTATAACACGGTGAAAAAAAAATAGCAATGTATTCTATATAAGAACTGTAGTTATGACGATGGCGTGAGCCGAAATAGCCATCAACTATATTTGTTAAAAATAATTTTGTGGAACCAAAATAAATTGCTGTTTTTTTTTTCACCGTGTTATAATGGAGTTCTACCAAGTGAATGCCAATTCAATCAATACATTCGAAAATTGTTATATCAGTGATGCAAAGTAAATTGTTTTGAATGAAAAATCAAATATACAAATTTATCTACGTCAAGTTGGGCAGACTTTTGCGATTTGACACACAGATGGCGCTAGTATGACGTGTGACGAAACACGACCTCGGAGCGTATTGGACAAACGATGTTTTTTTTTTTTTTTTATTCCACAGACACAAATGCAAGCGATTAAATTGCTGAAACTCTGTACGGCTGCGCATGTTTTGTCACTAACGACCTGGGAGTTTATTTATAAATTTAATTCGTATCATTCATTACCTGCCGCCTCGAAATAGCTTGATATTTCTGAGTCTAAAATTACCCGATTGCATTTTAATGATAGTTGGTTATTATATGTTGTTAATTCTTTCATCAAAAACTCATTATAAGTGTTTAGCGTTGATAAAACTCATCACAGACAATTGATTGTCCTAATTATTAAATCAATATTATTGGAAAATGTTATATCAGCTGTTTTTGTGGATCTTACTTAGCCTCGGGTCTATGTTTCTCCTTTGTAATGAATTTTTCTTGTGTATAACCAATGCTATAAGATTATTATGGGTCAGCTCTGTTACGTTCGGGCGATAGAAAGCGAGAAGATGCCGAAAGGCGAAACCGGGTCGTTAGAGGCGAAACCGGGTCGTTAGCGACAAAACATACATCGTACAAAGTTTTAGCGATTCAAATGTAAATTAAATAGACACCTAATGAAAAACAAAAAAAAGCTCTCATTCAAAGCTCGTTGATCAGGTAGACAGTAAATTTTTCTTGAATGAAGACAAAAAAAAAAATACCCCCCGATTGACTTACCAAATATTTCTTTCGGCTTATACAAGTCAAAATGAGAGCTATATATGTTTTTATTCCAAAATATCCATTTATACGAGTTGATCTTCGATCGAGATGACTATACATTATTTGCAGTACTATTTTTATATTTATCAACAGCCGGACACTAATAGAGGCTAGACAGTAAATTCTCAATGCACTTACGTTAAATAGTGCAATTGGGATTAATCGATAAATTCAGGGCTCAATGAACGATTTGCCGGATTAGTTGTTTAATTTAATGCACATAAATAGGAAAAGTAGCATAAAAACAGATCACAATCAAATAATTCCCGCAAATAAACACGAGAATATCACTCAAAAACACGTTTCTTTATACCAAAATTGATAATAAATAATTGACACGTTTTAAAGTACAATACAGGGAAACCCCGATTTTTTATTTCCCATACAGAAGAAATGATGAGGAAAATCCTTGAATTATATTCAATCCAAGCTCGGTGAGTGAGCCATCAGTGGAAACATGAGCTAGCATCATAATAGCACGGTTGCAGAATCTGCTTTCGTTGGTCACACGCGCTCATGCAAAAGATCAATTTATTATAACTTTGGCATTCTATCGCTAGTTCTGTTGGATTTGTGTAATAGAATGCCTGAAGATGCCAAAAGCAGAAATTTAATTTTCATATTTTTTTCAATTGTAATTTCATAGATTTCGCTCAACAAATGTCCTTTTGCATGTCAAATATGATATTGGAATTCCGTAAAGCACATTCACACATCCCTCTGACAGAACGCTTGAAGACGCCAAAAGGCAAAACCTAGGTCATTAGCGACAAAACATGTAGAATCGTAACAATTCAAATTTGATATTGAAGTTCCGTCGATATCACGCGTCCGTGTGAATCAACGCCTGAAGACGCCGAAAGGCGAAAACTGGGGCGAACGTTTTTAGAACATAAAGTTTTGATATTATGTCACCGTTTGTCGAGCGCAATACTTATTTAAAGTTTCTTTACCCACTAGAAAGCACACGGAGTGCTCCGGGAAATAAAAAAAATAAAAAAAAACAGCTTATTTATGTATGAGAGATTTTCGTGTGAGCGTTTCGCGTTATTTGTGTATTCGAGTTGAATTTATTTGAATTTGTGTGGAATATATTAAAATGAGTGATGCTTATATATTTTTGCGTTAATTGCTAAAAATCGTTCGCTACAGGATAGAGTCAAACGCTCGAGGTGACGCCCGATAGCCAAGTGTTGAAATTGTTAACATTAAGCAAATAGAATCGAAGATTTCTTAATGTAAGTTTTTTATAAATACAATTTTTCAACAATCTCACTCATCCTCAAGTGACATTCGACAGAATAGCGTAAGTTGGGAACACTTAAACTCGATACTGTTGCGGTTTGTTTTGTGAGAGGAAGCAAGACAGAGAGTTTTCGGGCAAGCACATCATTGGGCGGACACGTTTGTAACCATTTGATTAGGACAATTTTGAGTTGAATATTTCAATGAACAATTTGTCGACTTGGTTGATCTTTAATTAAAGTGAAGCATATAAATATTGGCCATCATGTTCAGCTAATTTGTCTTGCTACTGAAACCTCTGTACACTCGTACTCACGATATCCTTCGCAATGTGACAGTAATGGCGCTTGTTCGTTTGAGTTTGATTGGTGGCTTCGATTCGCCACGGTAATATCGATTACGAGTGAGTTATTTGTTAGGGATATGTTTGTTGAAGCGATTGAGACAACATACGAGGACATTTCTTTGCGTTTTTTAATGTCGTGAGACATTCCTAACGCATCTGGCTTCTATAAAAGCAGACCGAATTTAATTTTTTTTAATTTTAAGTTTGATTTTGAGGGTAACCTCAACTCGTAATTAATTTCACGCATTTTCCAGGATTCGTAATCAAAACTTAAAAATGACAATTAATCATATTTACAACGGATTTTTGTTCAACAAAAAACTTACGCAGCGTGCGTAAGACTGTTTTTTAGTATTTTTGTAGAAATACAATCGTAAAAAGTCTTTTAATTTCTATTTTACGAAAGTCTTAATCCGAGTATATGAATTTTAAACATGATGTTTTTAAAAGCTTAAAAAACATTGTAAATGAAGAGTTTTTGAAAATTTATTTATTAGTGTGTTGTCACCGTTAACATAATTATGCTTTGAAATCAATTAAAATAAATGATTTTTAATAAAAAAGAGAAATTTTCAGCCGAAAGATGCAAGAAGACCATAAGTTACTTCGTCAAATTGTTCATTGAGATATTCTTCAAAATCGTTTCGACACCAAAGCACGGCTTATAAGATTCATATTCATGTATCAAAAAAATATCACGCTGCTAGATGAACGAGTTTGTCATTTGCAGTAACGAAGAGTAGATGTATATTCATGTTAGTTCTACAAAATTATTTTTTTTAAATATAGTTGATAGCTATTTTGGCCCATGCCATCGTCAGAACAATGCTCAGGCTAACATTTTCTTATCTATATATAGCTGTGAAGAAAAGAAACACAATACATCATCTCTCATGTTTTAACGACCTAGATTGTTTCCTGCTCGCGATAAAACTAACGATTGTAAGTGAAACTAAAAAGACGGCTATATCAATAAGTTCACATACGGCACGGAAATGTTCCATTACAGAAACGAAGAAACACCCCTCAGATGATTCAATAATGGTGACCGACATATATTAGTTTGTTCGTTAAGAATCCTTTGTGATTGATAAGAGAATGTTCGTTTAAGCATAGTTCTGACGATGGCGTGAGCCGAAATGGCTATCGACTATATTTAAAAAAATAATTTTGTAGAACTATAATACATTGCTATTTTTTTCACCGTGTTGTGCTCGATGGAATTTCAGTATCAAATTTGAATCGTTACAACTTTGTACGATGATTCCACATGTTTTGACATGTTCTAACGACCAAGTTCTGTTGCATCCGTGTGATAGAACGCCTGAAGATGCCGAAAGGCGGAACACCTGCATCGTTAGTGACAAAACGTGTGGTGGTATTGAAATTCCATCGAACACCTTCGGTCGATATAATAAGCTACATCAATAATGCTAGATGTATATTCGATGTGTTCCCAGCTTTCACAATCCTCCTATTTAATATTGACTCGTTTATTGCCGGTATTCATTGTTTTGCACTCTCGGTTTTTGGTTTCGTGGGTTTAATGACCATTCGAATGAGCGGTTTGTAGGCAATCGTCCACGGGAAAAACATAACGAACCCTGAGAAGTACAAAGAGCGGTAGACTGGCCACCATTTTTCGACGCTGAGAAGCGAAAACGGTACCAAACAGTAACCCATGAATACGATAACGTAAAGTTTTAACACGACGAACTGAACGAGCGATAATATCGGCGATTTATCTTTCGTGAACGCTTCGTTCTTTTTTAAGATACTCTCGAGCTCCTTCTCCATGTAAATGATGGAGAACTCCATGAAGAAGGTCATGTAGTACCCCGAGTGGAGACCATGCCAGAGGGCCAGAAATCCGAGTGTTATCAGCTGGCTAGCTTGCCGACTTCCGAGGAAGGCCATGCGTTTGTAGACGTACTGCGCTACCCAAGCGTTGGTGTTGATATTGAAGCTGGGCACGAAACCTCCGAACGTTGTTGTTTTCTCATACAGGTTAAGATCAATGTTCCTGCAGCCGTCGAAGCAGGTTTTACCCTTCTCTGCTTTGTCCTCGCCGTTATAGGCCAACCCGAATGTGATACAGGCACCTGGAACGAATTAAAAATCTGGTTTGATTTCTTTTAATTGAATAACAATTTTTTTTATAACAAACATTTAATATAATATATTTATAAAAAAATAATAAATTTTCGTTTTACTGACCGAATTGGCATTCACTTGGTAAAACTCCATTATAACACGGTGAAAAAATAGCAATGTATTTTAGTTCTGCAAACTTTCTTTAAGATATAGTTGATAGCTATTTCGGCTCATGTCATCAACTGAAATACATTGCTATTTTTTCACCGTGTTATAATGGAGTTTTACCAAGTGAATGCCAATTCGGTCAGTAAAACGAAAATTTAATCGAGAATTTTTTTTTCCGATAAATGCGGTAAGCTTCCCTAAATATTATGTTGATTTATGTCGATGATGTTAACCGTCACTTTTCGGAGTAATGTCATTATATATATATAATTATAATGCAATATTTTTAATATAAAATTTACAGAATTGATTTTTTTAGTCAGTCTTTCAAAAATTCGCTGACCATTGGGTCAGAGATTAATGTTTAATTCACACCTAGGTAGTAAAAATTACTTCGTACAAACCTTCCGTTAACAGCCAACACGATACGTATTTCGACAGTGTGAGTTTTCCCCAGATACCCATAAATAAATGCTTTTTCAAAAATGAGGAATCCATATACTCTTGACTCATCAGGTATTCATCAGGGAAATATAAAATACCGACTTGGTACACGAACAGATACGTCAGACCGATCAAGGCGCGTTTGGACCCCGCTGCCAAGCAAGACGGGATTGTTTCCTTATCGAACTCGCCGGCAACGAAGTGTTTAAGCCTCGCCATGGAGAACTGCGGCCCGACCAGGAAGCTTGCAGGGAAGAAGACATGCGCCGATATCTCCAGCAACGAAGGCTGCTCCCGCAAGGCCGTCAGTTGATTGCTCGCCGACAGGGAAGACGCGGGTTTAGTTCCGTCCCAAAGATCGAACGACAGACCGATCAGTCGCAACACCAGAACGCAGTGCGGCATGGTCCACGTTATGTCGTAGGTTTCAGTCCCGGTGCCGTAATACCCGCACAATAAGTACAGCATGTGAAAAGCGAAGTTCAAGACAGTCGTGGACTTCGAAGGGCCGAACGCTTTTAAGGTTATGTACGTGAACAGAACCGCTACGACGCTGTGGTATATATCCCAGCCGAAGTTGAAAACGCCCATGGTCAGACCGCTGACCGTGAAGAACAGATATTTCACGGCGGGAGTTGACTCCTTCTGGATCCGGGAACGGTACAGCCAGGCGATCGGGAATACGAGGATGATTGAGAACAGGAGGCGGAAGGCGGGTTCCGAAGCCCCAATGGCACCCGCCAGGAGTTTAATCAAGTTAAACTCCATTGTTATTACGATCTTTTTTCACTTTACAAAACAAACAATCACTGCTGTTATCCGCTTTCGAGAGATTACCGCTATCGAAAAATGTACTATGCCTCGACCCACGTATGTGGTGCAAAGTGACACACGGTGTTGCAAGCTAAAAAAATACTTCTTCATTTCTAAGCGATATATTTTCAAATGTTAACTCTTTGATTACAGGATGCACAAATTTGTGCGTTTCAAAAACTTTCTGTTGCGGCGGGGTGCACATTTTTGTGCGTTTCAGTAGATTCAACTTCATATATAAAAAAAATATTTACTGATTGAATTGGCATTAACTTGGTAGAACTCCATTATAACACGGTGAAAAAAATAGCAATGCATTTTAGTTCTACAAAATTATTTTAAAAAAATATGGTTGATAGCTATTTCGGCTCACGCCGTCGTCAGAACTATTTCTGGTGGTTCTGACGATGGCGTGAAAAAAACAGATTCACAATTCGCTAATCACGTTATTAAGGAATCACATAATATAAATTCAAACTCAGCGCCTAAATGTTTGCATCTTTGTAGTGAGGGTCGCAGAATGACGGCTTTGGAACAGCTGGAAATCAATAGACACCAATTATCACAAAGGATTCTTAACGAACCAACTAATATAATAGCTTTTGTTTCATTTACAATTTTTAAAAAAATAGTTTTATTATTAGAAAGTAACAAGCTAGGCCGTTAAAACAGGAGAGAAGATGTATTGTGTACCTTTTCTACACAGCTATATATATAATAGATAAGCAAATGTTAGTTTAAGCATAGTTCTGGCAATGGCGTGAGCCGAAATAGCTATCAACTATATTTTTTTAAATAATTTTGTAGAATTAAAATACATTGCTATTTTTTTCACCGTGTTAAAAAAACAAATGTTTAAGCTTCATATTTCTTGTCGATTGTTTTTTTGCTGTGTCGCTGGTAGCTAGGTAGCATTTCAATATTCTTTTCTGAGAAGTCATACAAATCAGTCTAAAAACAGAGACAACAGATGGTGATGTTTTTTTTTATATAGAATAATACAGTATTCTCCTTTGTTCAAAAATGACAAAAAAATACGAATTTCATTTCGGTCACGATTTAAAACTGAAAAAAAATGCTGAAAAAAACTGGCTATGATCAACAGAAGTAATGTTGTCGCCAGTTGCATTTCTAGGCGAATCCAACTGTATGCATTCCACTGCACGTATGTCTACTCCCGCCATTCGTACTAAGTGAAGATGATCTAATTAACATAGTTGATTTAATTAGTGATTGTGACGATGATTTTGATGAAAAAGGATTTGCAACTAAAATCATGCACGAAGGACTAGAATTGGAAAAAAAATAGGTAAACACTTTCCACAAAATGACTCAAATGTTGAACGGTCCTTTTGATTCCGAAGTGATATTAATCAATGCTCGTCTCAATATGATGAGGTCTATAAAGATCTCACAAGAAATTGGAAGCAAATGTTGATAGCGCATTTTATTACCAAATCTACTCTAGGCGTAAATATTTCTACTTAAAACATCGATTTGGCACAAATAAATTCGAGTGACGAAAGTGTCTTTGAACCAGTAACGAAGAAGAGATTGACGGTGATAAATGATAAAAGCTCCATCGACCGTTGCAATAATCTTTGGGATTTAATTTTTTTGTCAATCATAAAGGTCTGTTGATTTCTCATTATAATATTAATTTTATTCTGACCATTTTCAATATTCTCTGACCGAAATAGTAATAAAACTCTGACCCTATAATACTAACGACCCGGGTTTCGCCTTTCGGCATCTTCTATCACACGGATGCAACAGAACTGACGAATGCATTAAGATGCCGAAAGGCGAAACCCGGGTCGTTAGTGACAAAACATGCGGAATCGTACAAAGTTGTAACAATTCAATTTTGATATTGAAATACCATCAAGCACCTTCAGTCGATATCATAAACTATAATGTGTAGTTCATAGCTATTTCGGCTTATGACTTCATCGGAGCGATAAATTAACATAAAAGCTCTGGCGAGGGCGAAAGTCTCGATAGCTATCAACTACGGAAACTGCACATTTTTTCACCGTGTGATATTATGGATTTCTACCAAGTAAATGCCAATTTAATCAATACATTTTTGTCTCTTCAATGTATCACATTTCTAAGATTTTTTTTTTTTTATTTCAGATCAGAGATACTCACCCCTAAGTCATATTTTGTGATCATGATTTTATCCTCCATATTGTTTTTAATTCCTGGAAATGCCGATAATTTCTTTCCTATGAAAGAAGACAGCAAGTACCAGTATTCATTTGGAGATATCGTAGATATTCTATCACTTTGCGATTACAGTTTTGATTGTGATGATATGAATGACGTAGTCGGATGTTTCGAAGGCAAAACGGCTTATTACGGAAACGAATCAGCCCTTTGCAATGGCTTGAGGAGTGGCGACCGACATATATCAGCTCGCGATGAGCGAAACCGGTCCTGATCGTAAAATATATATTGTGGAAATAAACAATAAAAATGTGTTATTATTATTTAAAATATCATGCCTTTCCATATGATATATATAGGATAGGATAGGATAACTGATAGAATACAATCAAGCAAGTCTATTTATACAAAAACAATTGAGTTAAGGGTAGCAGGTATACCAAACCACGGGTTCAAGAACTAAGAAACAATTTAAAGGAAATCATACGATATTAATACAAATAAAGTAATTTAGTTTAAAAGTATAATGCTAGCAATCACTTATTAATGATTTGCAAGCAACATTAAGTGTTTTCCTTAGTAATTGATTCTTTGTGTGTATAACCGATGCCAACTGTTAATTGTGTGTCAGTTCTGTTGCATCCGTGCGATAGAATGCCTGAAGATGCCGAGAGGCGAAACCCGGCTCGTTAGCGACGAAATATTTGCAATCGTACAAAGTTCAAATTTAAAAATATGTTGTAATCAATTGAAATGTCATACATTTTCAGAAAGATGCACAGTTAACACAATAAAAGATAAAACACAGATATGATCGGATCAATCGTCTTACAGTCATCCTTTTTTGTCTCTTATCATTCAACCTATGCGAGATTGTGTATTCTTTTCAATTTGATTAACATTCATTCATTCGCAAGGTCTCTTTTAATGAACTGTTTTTAATTGAATTATAAATCAGTATAGCGTCATTGAACAGGACAATTGAAAAGGAAAGAAGGAAGAGTGAGTCCACAAAATGTCGCCGAACCGTATAAGGTAATCATTTAATATTCTATCACAACTCTTTTTGATGTCTTGTGAAAATTTTTGACAAGGGCGTGGCATTTTAATGATAAAACTGTCCAAATTGCAATTGATTAAAGAATCATACACGGTGAACAAATACAATAGTGTTATTAAGTATATATTCAATTTATTTATTTGATACAAACAATAAAAAACTATAAGTTTATCGCTTTTGCAACGTCAAAATATTTAAGCATTTAATTTTTTTTTGAATTGTTGCAACTTTGTACGATTCCATATGTCTTGTCACAAACGAACCGGATTTCGCCCATCGGCATCTTCATGTATTCCATCGCACGGATGCAACAGAACTGACTGATACAGAAATAGCCAATTAAACTTAGAAACAGTGAGATACTTTGTGTATTTATTATAATAATAATTGTGCATGTGTGAATAAGCGACCAAGTCAGAGATACAATGGCAGGAAGGAACAGTTTAATGTCTGGACACAAGACAAAGCGTAACACAATCGAGACCAGTTCAATGTCAGTTCTGTTGCATCCGTGCGATGGAATACCTGAAGATGCCGAAGGGCGAAATCCGGTTCGTTTGTGACAAGACATATGGAACAATTCAAATTTAATATTGAATTTCCATCAAGCACCTTCAGTCGATATCATAAATTAAACATTTAATGTTGAAAATTGAAGAATAGAAAAAAACTATGGAAGTCCACCAAGCAAGCGCACGTAAAATCTACTTTAATACAATAAAAAATAGTATTCGCCTGAACTCACTCTCGTTTACGTGGAAAATGTTAGCATCTGAAGCAATACTTTTGAAAATTATTGATGCTTTTACCATTAGCAGACTGGTTTGACATTTTGGAATTGCAAAAACATTATGTCCACGATTTCTTAAAAAAGTATCCGGAACATAAAATTTGATGTTATTAAGGATGGCAGAATATTCATTTTGGCCTCGAATTAGTCGAAAGAAATATGTGGCGAGGTACATTTGAGGGGGCATACCTAAAAGAAAGTCTGTTGATCTGATGTCCTCAGGCCTCGCGATTCATGCGCCAGGATTGGTCTTGTTAGACCTTTTCAGAGGCGAACTGTTGTCACGGTAATAAAATACCAATGTATCATATTTAAGTTTTAAAATTCTATAAGGTGTAGTTTATAGCTATTTCGGCTTAAGACTTCATCAGAACGATAAGTTAACATAAAAGCTCTGGCGAGGGCGAAAGTCTCGATAGCTATCAACTACGTAAACTGCCATTTTTTAACCGTGTGATATTATGGATTTCTACCAAGTAAATGCCAATTTAATCAATACATTTTTGTCTCTTCAATGTATCACATTTCTGAGATTATCATTATTTCTTTTTTTATTTCAGATCAGAGATACTCACCCCTAAGTCATATTTTGTGATCATGATTTTATCCTCCATATTGTTTTTAAATCCTGGAAATGCCGATAATTTCTTTCCTATGAAAGAAGACAGCAAGTTCCAGTGTACGTCTGGGCATATCATACATGTTCAATCCATGTGTGACTACAGTTCTGATTGTGATGATATGAACGACGAAGTCGGATGTTTCGAAAGCCAGATTGAGTTTGCTGAAAACGGAATCTATACAAATGGTCATCTAATCTGCTTGCAAACCGCAGAGGTCAGAAACTGCAAGGAAGTGGATTACACCAGCACTGACGGAAGGACGGTTTACCACAACATCGACAAGTCTCCGGATGATGAAGTCGTAACGAAATTGGACGAAATACTCTATGAACTAACTGAAGATGTCAGTGATGAAAGCTTGCCCTCTTTGGTCAAGATAATGAACTTAATTGAAGACTTTTATCCGATCAAAGGAGACAGTAAGTTCCAGTGTACGTCTGGGCATATCATACATGTTCAATCCATGTGTGACTACAGTTCTGATTGTGATGATATGAACGACGAAGTCGGATGTTTCGAAAGCCAGATTGAGTTTGCTGAAAACGGAATCTATACAGATGGTCATCTAATCTGCTTGCAAACTGCAGAGGTCAGAAACTGCAAGGAAGTGGATTACACCAGCACTGACGGAAGGAAGGTTTACCACAACAATGACAAGTCTTTGGATGATGAAGTCGCCACGGATTCTAAAACGCCGGTCGTAAAGATATTGGACCTAGATATTAATAACGAAAACCTGCCCACTTTGACCAAAGGATTGCCTAAGAAAAATCATGTACTCTCCTTTTTCTTCCGTTATTTTCCAAATAAATAATAATTTTAAGCAAGTCAATTAAAAAACGATGTTTCAATTGTTTTTTAAATTAAATAAAAAAATATATTTCCATTAGTTGTTAACTATAATGCTTATTTAAACTCTGCTATTGCGAGAGATACCCCCGTATAAAGGCGCACACACAAGAGGCGTTCGTTCGTTGAGTGTTCAAAATTGTATCAAATTTTGGTAATCGTAGAGGATGGTCAGCGGTTACCGTTTGTAATAATAAAAATACTGTCGACTGTTCATAAAATAAATCTAATTTAAAGATAAACTTTTCACTAAATGAACACTGTGTTTTTTTTTAAATTCTCACTCAATTCGATTACCCATCGATTGTTTTCAATTTGAATTCAATTTTAAAATAATCTGTTTAAATTAATGATTTTTTTTAATTAAGTAAGTACTCATTTAAAATATGTAATATTTTTGTTTGTTTGTCATACATCACAAACTGATAAAGTTTATTAAATTGATAAAGTTTATCACTTTAAAAGTGTTAATTGTCACTTATAAATGGAAAAACATGACATTTTAAGAATTAAAAATAACTTTTTGAAGTACTTACTTATTTTAATAAAATATTTCATAATCATAACTCCGGTTTCGCTTCGACAAGTTACAAATATTTGTTCGTTTATCCATTATACATTTGATATGAGTTTTTATGCGTACACAAATGAAGGCTTCTGAATTATTTAATCCATTAGATCAGAACAGAATGTGGATTTGATCCTTAACGTAACAAACAGAAAAATAAAAAATATTTTGCATTTAAAATCACTTCAATTAACAAAATTAATAGAACAAAATCATTTTCTTTGTTAGAGTGACATTGCAATGCATGCCGGATACTAGCTACTATTATGTAAATATATATTATTTTAATACGGTGAAAATAACAGCAATGTATTTTAGTTCTACAAAATTATTTTTAAGAAATATAGTTGATAGCTATTTTGGCTCACGCCATTGCCAGAACTATGCTTAAACGAACATTTGCTTATCTATATATAGCTGTGTAGAAAAGGTACACAATACATCTAATTCTAATAATAAAACTTTTTTTTTTAAATTGTAAATGAAACAAAAGGCGGCTATGACAATAAGTTTACATGTGGCACGGCAGTGGTCATTACGGGAGCAAATCAGACCACCCCCAGGAATAGGTTGGACTAATGGGGACGCTATTATATTAGTTTGTTCGTTAAGAATCCTTTGTAATAATTGATATCTATTGATTTCCAGCTGGTCCAAAGCCGTCATTCTGCGACCCTCACTACAAAGATGCAAACATTTAGGCGCTGAGTTTGAATTTATATTATGTGATTCCTTAATAACGTGATTAGCGGATTGTGAATCTGTTTTTTTTACTGTTGAATGATCTTACGTGTTCTTTAGCTCGAGTAGATATATGATACTTCTACCTGTCTGTCCGATATAAACGGATAAACATAAGCCACGGGACATTTTTATTTTTATTTCATTGGCAATACCAAACCGAAACGTCAAATTTGACAGCTGAAAAACAACTGAGTTGAGTATGGTCCATTGATATTAATCGTTATTAAATATCGAATAACTTTCTGTCATTGGATTAATTCGCAATTATAATGGACGAGAGAGTTGTCGCCTCTAGTGAACGCCAACAGCTGGTCGGTGGAATCGGCGAAGACGACGAGACAACGGAATTGCGGTTGGGCACTCTCTCGTTATCTCCTGCAATTTCTTCGAGCGGAGGAGCAAGCGTCGGATCCAAGAACCAAAACGCAAAGAATTTTCAACCGATCGCAGCACATCACAGCAACACAAGGTCAGAAATAACTTATGTCCTGTACACGAGGCGGTCCAAAATAAAAACGATTCATTCAACGATTTCATAGTACATTTGGGCCTCGTATAACACGTTTTCAAAAAAAAATTAAATAATTTACATGTTTAATTTGTACGCCAATGTAATGTGCACATGACAAATCTTCCTGAGCGTGTCGAGACCTGTCAGTTTTGCTTGTTTCGATACATTTCGGTTGCACTCTGGCAGTGAATGGTGCAGTGCATATTTCTTTGTAATCCGTCGATTATTCTGGCTTATTTTTGTATGTATACACTTAACATATTTTAATTTATCATTACGTATGTACATACATGTACGTAATAACCCTTGGCAGTTCAGAAGCATGACGTACATTCCTTACTAGATTCCACTTGCCTTGCTAAATCCTTGGTTATTTGAAAAATGTTTAAAATTGTGTACTCAAAATCAAATTATAAATAAAACATGTAGTGTATATGCGGAAGTAATATACACTCAGACGTCTTTTTGTGCGATTTCGAAGATATTCGGTTTTTTTAGAGACAATTTTTTAGACTATATAACATACATATGTACAATAACAACGTAATTAACAAAGTGTTGTCCACAATGCATTGACCTGGACCCGTGCGTCCTTGTGCTTACAAACTAGTATTTTCCCTTATTGTACATCTAAGCCTCGTATAGCTCGGTTTTATACAACACGCATGTATAAATTGTGACATATTTTTATACAACCCGCTTCATATAACACGGTTTACGGAATAGAGATAATTAAAATTAAATGAATTGAATAAATCCACTTTAATCAATGGCAATTTTTTTTAAAAATGCCCGATCAAACTTAAATCGCAAAGTCAAATCAAGTTAAGATTGTGTAACATTCACTTTGTAGTAATGCATTGGAAAATTTGATGTTAAAACCCTTCGTAGTGAGTAAATTTTATAGACCACGTGATTTAAAATGGCGAAGGTCTAAAGAAGCATCCGGTACTGTTAATTACATTTTAATTGAAAATGATCTTATAATGGAGAGAAGTTGGGAATTTAAGAGGGAATTGCAACAGATTTTGGAACCTTATAAGGAAATACGTAAGGATTTATACCGAATTTTTGAATGCTAAAACCACAAGAAATCCAGAGTCCTCCGATGATGAAAACTGGATGTTTTTGTGGAACCATATAGCCGTGTTATACGAGGCCTATGTGTACACTCATCCCTCGATTTACGCGGTAGATACGTTCCAAGCGACAGCGCGTAAATCGAGACCTCGAGTTCATACAGAAACAGAAGATAGGCTCCAGAAAAGAGAAATCCGCATAAATATAGACTTCAATTTCCTATTAAGTAGACGGTTATAAGTAGAAACAAAACCACTTGGCAAAAGCACGCGCGGAAAATATTGATTTAAAAAAAAAAAATATCACGGTGAAAAAACAGCAATGTATTTTAGTTCTACAAAATTATTCTTAACAAATATAGTTGATAGCTATTTCGGCTCACGCCATCGTCAGAACTATGCTTAAACGAACATTTGCTTATCTACTGTACATACAGCTGTGTAGACAAGGTACACAGTACATCTTCTCTCCTGTTTTAACGGCCTAGCTTGTTACTTTCTCGAGAGCGCTCGACCGCTTCATATGTTTTTCGCCAACGATCAGGGTTTCACCTTTCGGCAACTTCAGGCATCAAGATAGAACGCTCAGAGATGCCGAAAGGCGAAACCCGAGTTGTTAGTGATAAAACACGTGGAATCGTACAATCGTACGGAAGTTGTAACAATTCAAATTTGATATTGAAATTCCATCAAGCACCTTCGGTCGATATCATAAATTACCACAAGAGGAAATTTAAAACACTATTCGGTTAATTTATGACATCGACTGAAGGCGCTTGATAGAATTTCAATATCAAATTTGAATTTTTACAATTTTGTACGATTCCACGTTTTTTGTCACTAACGACCAAGCTCTGTTGCATCCGTGTGATAGAACGCCTGAAGATGTCGAAAGGCAAAACCCGGGTCGTCGATGACAAAACATGTGGAATCGTACAAAATTGTAACAATTCGAATTACTATTCGATTATTTGTTTGTTGACTCTGAACCTCTTTCGTTTTAGAGTGGAATGTGCATCTATCTCACTTGATTACGAATTTTTGTTCCGCAGGGTGGCATTCGTGAGCGAACGAAGACCGCGGCCTTCGAGACCGCCGGCCATCAGTAAGGACCACCTCCAAGTGACGGGCACGCCGAGCACCGCCAACATCAACAGCCTAACTGTCAACCCGAGTGCCAATAACAACCACAGCGCGGTCGGTAACAATCAGACTGGCCAAATCGACAGCCACAAGCCCAACTCGTCGAGTTTCCACTATCACCAGGCGCCGAGGGACGCGAAGAAGACCCAGGCTGCCCTTTTGAGGCTCTTGGCCGAGTTTGGATCAGCTCCGCCCCCGCCAAAAGAGATCGAGTTGTTGGCTAACATACGGCAGCAGCAAGATGATTTGGCACGACTGCATTTCAAGTTTGTTTTTTAATTTGTTTATTTATGAACATAAAAAATATAATTTAAATTTAAATGTTTATATATATATATTGTATTAATTTAAATAAACACATTTAATAAGTTCTGTCAGCTCCTAGCTTGTTTCTTGCTCGCAATAACACTAAAAATTGTAAAGTTTACAATATAGATAACTAGCTATCAACTGTATCGTTTAAAATGTTGTGCAACTAAAATACATTGCTATTATTATCACGTTTGGCGGCCACGAGACGTTTACATAGGACAGCTGATGTTTGTAATGCAGCCACAGTGAAATTTCACGTGAGAACCGCTGTTCTATTCGCGTATTGTCAGTTATTCCGTTTTGATTGTTGTTTTGCAGACTCGGTTCAGATCCCGATGCTCCTGCCAAGCCTGCGAGCGCCAGAGAGACTATGGTTCGGTTGGTGAAGAGTTTGGAGCAACTGTCCACGTCGATTGAGCAATTGCATCTGATGACGGACTTCAGAGCGGAAGCCGCTGACGATAGTGACACGGAAACCCTCAAATGAACAGCTGATACCAAATATAAACGAACTTTAGTGAAGAATATAGAACCGCTTTTAAGTTGTTTGCGAGAAGTGTGACAGACAGACACATGTACAGTGAAACCTCGATTTTACGTTTTCCAAGGGACCCTGAAAATATAACGGTAAATGCGGGAAAGCTTCAAATAATAATAAACAAGTTAAATCGTAAATAACATTTATTTATTAGTTACTTGTGGATACTGTATATAATTTTTTTTTTAATTAAGTGCTTTATGTTAGTTTGCTTCTTTGTTATTTGGCACTTTAATCGGAACAAAGACTTGTTAATAAACTTGTGACTAAAAGTTTGTATGTACAGGAACTACATTTGCATCATAAACAATAATACGCGTGTGGTGGATTTCAACCCGAAAAAATAGCACATGCGTCCAATGCGTTACGTCTAACATGTACAGCGGATTCCAACGTGTCAAGACATAACACCTGCGCTCGGCCGCGTCAAACTTGCTTGCCGAGATACGGAGAAATATGCGATAAAAACGGTCAATCGGGATAATATTTGTGACGGTTTATCGAGAAAACCGGGATTAGTTAACATTGTTCTTATGGGAGTTTGACGGGACTGTAATAAATAAGCGTCCCATCCGGGAAAACGTATTATGCGAGAACGGTTGATCGACGTTCCACTGTAAACTGTCACTTCTCGGTGGTGAGGCATTATATTTAACCACTTCAGTGCCGCCAAATTTTAAGCGAAGTGACATTCATATACACCGAGTCCTTTTTTTCACAGCACGGTTACGTTTTTTACGCGCTTTACTCGTTTTTACGCGATTTTTTCCCCAAATTTGAAGAAATTCATATAAGATGCTAGGCATGTACGCTTCATTATTGTTTTAAATAAAAGATATATGTGTATTTTTAAAACTTAAATTTGATTTATGCAACCAAGAGTAACAGAACGGTAAAAATTCAACTTTTTTTTGTTTTGTTTTATTAATTGTTGTCACTAGCAAACATTCAGAGCAGTCGCAAGCTCTGGCACAAGCGAGAGTTCAGGTATTACTTCAAAAAGTTGGCCAAGGGATACATTTAGAATTGCACCATCTCGCTTCGCAATTATTCACGCTTCAATTGTGTGAATCGCACCGAAAGTGACTCCCCTAGCGACCTCTCTACGTCAACTTCAATTCAATTTGATTTTTCGGTAATATTTGCTAACAGGAATGACACAATTTTTTTCTACGTGATAATAGACAGACTTCGCTAGAGATATGTGAAAAAATAACACGATATTTCCTATTGGAATATTTTATACGTATATTTAAATGTCTGCGGACATTCATGTCCTCGCGATATTGAAACGGTTATAACATGGGAAATTTCAACAATCCCTCAGTCGATAACATAAATTACGATTCATTGATTGAATTGGCATTTACTTGGTAGAACAATAGCAATGTATTTTAGTTCTACAAAATTATTTTTTAAAATATAGTTGATTCGGCTCACGCCATCGTCAGAACTATGCATAAACCAACGTTTGCTTATCTTTGTATAAGGCTGTGTAGAAAACGTACACAATACATCTTCTCTCCTGTTTTAACGGCCTAGCTTGTGTACTGCTAGCGATAAAACTAAAATTTTTAAAAAATTGTAAATGAAACTAGAAAGGCTAAACTAAATTATCGTATAAAAAATTGTAGAACTCAAATACGTTACTGTTTTCTCACCGTGTTAAATTATGACAGTTTACAGTTGAACCCCCAATTACACTACCCGACATACGCAACGGCAGTCGGTGCGGTGCATACAGTCAAATGCACGCACGTTCTGTGTGCCGGATTTTGCGAGCACTATGCATTTCATCACCAATTGTTAAAAACAAAATACTTAACTTTGTATGAGATTCACTCCCCCAATTACACTGCTTCAGAACACTTCAGTTTTTCGACAATAGATGTCGTTAATTGACATCCTTATTCATAATAAATGTAACAATTTTTTTTTACCTGTGTTATTCCGATTCATATATAAAAACATCTTTTTGTTACTAAAACTGTTTATTTATGAACATAAAAAACATAATTTAAATTTAAATGTTTATACATATATATATTGTATTAATTTAAATAAAAAATAAACACATATAATAAGACAGAAATTGACCAAAACGCTTAACGAAAACTAAATAAACAGGTCGGTAAGCTCGTCCACTCGTAAAAGACTCATGGAATAAAACAGATCGGACCGATTTGAGTAATTATTCCCAGTTTTCGGTTTATCCTGGATTTCACAACGTGTACCATATTGTTAATGCTACGGTATATCCTTTACCCCTTCGAGTGGTGAGTCATTTTTTTTTGGTTTATTTTAAAAATCGTTTTTACACTTTGTATAAAATTATGCGTCGATCGAATTGGCATTCACTTGGTAGAACTCCATTATAACGCGGTGAAAAAAGTAGCATATAGCATAAAATATAGTTGTTAGCTATTTCGGCTCACGCCATCGTCAGGACTGCCTTATGATAAAGTTGTGCAATCGAGAAATGCGTAGTGATAGATTTATTCACTGTGAATTTTCCAGAAGCAATTGCTTTAGTTTGAGACTAAAAAAATAATTGAGAAAAGCCGTCGAACAGACGGTAAATCTCGTAAAATTCTTTTATTAAATATCTGAAGAGATTATAATTATTCGACAAAAAATACGGAACTTGCAATCGATAAAAGACATCACAATACACTCCTCAAAGGGTTAAAATGAAGAAAAAAACTGAATGGACATCTCACACACAATTTGTGTACTTTTACAATCAAAAAAAAATCAAATATCCTTTTTGAAAGAAACGTTATACAATTTATTTCTGTTAGAATTGAAATTTGAGAGTTGCAGAGCCTGAAGCAATTTCAGATCAGTCAAAAACCTTCTTCAGTTATAACATATGAACACGTCACAGAGAATTTGAATATTTGTTAGGTTTAGAGACTTTCGTAATCAATTCCTCTTGTGTATACAGTTTTGTTGCATCTGTGTGATAGAATGCCTGAAAACGTCGAAAGGTGAATCCCGGGTCATGAGTGACAAAACACGTGGCATTGTACAATGTTACAAACGCAATACACAATAATTCATGATATCGACTGAAGGCGCTCGATGGAATTTCAATTACATTTGAATTCTTGAAATTTTGTACGATTCCACATGTTTTATCACCAACAATCTGGATTTCTACTTTCGGCGTCTTCGGGCAATTTATCAGACGGATGCAACAAAACTGAAAAAGAACAGGTTTCGTTGATACCTTTCGAATAATACTTATGTGTATTAAATTATTCGACTAACCAATCTGGTAAATTTTTCATTGAGATATACTTTAATTATCGGGTAATCGAAAAAGTATTCGGAGTTGCTCCGTTTTCACGATACCGACCAAAAACACAACTCCTAATCCAGTCAAGCGCTGCAATTCTACAGCCCTGCTTTAAATACCATCAAATGGTTAACTAATTTTGAATTTCTTTGACTAATCAAAAATAAACTACGTCTATTTAAGAGAGTTGGCCTTTATCTTCGTTGAATGATCTGGTCACCAGTCTGTGACAGAGTTTCCTCCAAGTTTTTTCACCGCATCTTCGAAAGAGACACTGGATTCTGAATAGAACTGCTTGTACCACGTCCTGTATGCTTTTAAGCAACGATCCGTTTTAACCAGCGCGGGGCTATTGAGATATTCCTTCCTATTCCAGACCATAACGTCACGATGGAACTGTAAAAAACGTAGGCAGTAACTATTATCTGTTTCGATATCTGTTTATATCATGTTAATTGGATCGATCCACGTTGAAACCTGAAGAAATTCAGAAGTTGAGATCGATTTCATAATAGACATGCTATACAAAACCTCAAAATATTAACACATTTCTTAAAATTATTGTATATATATGTAATTAACAGGGATTCTACATTATTCAATATGATTGACACTAATCGCTCTTACTGTTTTATTTGAGGCATTTTTAGCTCGTTAACGACATGCAATAATGACGCGATTAATTATTTATACGTGGCGATACTAGCAAGATGAGCGAAACCGGTCCTGATCGTGTTTCGTAGAAGTATCGTATTAAATAGATATTTATTGATCATTAAAAAAAGTGAATTTCGAGGGGGGCTCCTGTGTAGTTTTGTGTCTGAAAGGGGGGGGGCATTATCATTGGTTTATTTTCTCCAAAATGTCTGACATACCATAACTGTTTCACTCCACAAGAAAAGGTTTCCAAACGGCTTAAACCACATCGGAGCATATAGCCTGTGAATGACCCTTTGCACCAACGGGGAAACAGGGGTAACCGTTTGCACGATCACCATCGAGAAATGCTGGTGGTTGATCAGCATATGGACATAACTGGGTCCAATCTAGAAAACAGAAGAAATTATCGTTTTTGTTATGCGTAGGAGCGTTGATCTGTTCATCATGAGACGCAAATAACAACGCGTTTTAGTTTGATAACTATTTCGGCGTACGTCATCATCAGAACTAAGCTTGAACGTACATTTGCGTATGTATACATAGCCGTGTAGAAAAAGTACACAATACATTTTCTCTTCTATTATAATATCCTAATTCAAAATTTAAATATAGTCCTGAAAACGCCTTCATCAGAACTATATATAGTAAAATATATGCATTGTAATTTATGTTGTCATGTTTTCATCACTTTATAATGGAGTTCTACCGAGTAAACGACAGTTCAATCAATTATTGAAATAATTTATGACAACGACTGGAGGGTGCTTGATGGAATCTCGATACAGAATTTGAATTGTTGAAACTTTGTACGATTCTACATGTTTTTACATTAGCGATCCGGTTTTCGCCTTTCTGCGTCTTCAGGCATTCTATCGCGTTGATATCTGTTATTGACTGAAGGTGCTTGATGGAGTTTCAATTACAAATTTAAATTGTTAAAACTTTGTATGATTTCACACGTTTTTTCACCAGCGACCAGAGTTTCGCCTTTCGGCGTCTCCAGGCACTCTTATCACACGGCTCGATTGAATTTTCATATAAAATTTGAATTGTTGAAACTTTATGCGATTAAGTACACATATTTCGTCATTAGGGTTTCAGCTTTCGCCATCTTCAGGCAATTTATCACACGGATGCAACATATCTGAGGTTATGCTATGATATGATAGAATATCTGAAGATGAAACATTTTTGTGAACACAGATCTGATGACGGCGTATGCCGAAATAGCTATCAGCTATGTGCCTTAAAATTTTTGTAGAATTAAAATACATTGTTAATTTATATACGATAATCTTATCAAACAAAAATTGCTCTCATTGTTTCACCTGTTTCGCTGTAACGTCAATCTTGAACAAAGACAGTTTCTCCAAAATTTTGATCTCGTGCTTCAAATCGAGAGCCGCTTCGTGTTGGCAGGTCTCCGAAGGCGACCAATGTCCCTGCCAAATGTGTCGGCCTATAAAAAAAAACAATTAACAACACAATGGCTTAATCACATCATCTTTATTCGGGAAAAACTCGATCCCCTTTTGAAAGAGGTCCGAAATAACACAACTTAAAAACAGAACCAAAAAAGTATTTTTCTTCAATTTGCAATGTCTAAGCGTTGTACGATTACACCGCTGCTTTGTCGCTGACGACCAGGGTTTCGTCTTTCGGCATTTTCATGCACCATTGTACAGTCAGAAATCAGCTAAAAATTAACCTTTTCTCTGAAGAACTTGTTGTTATTCAACATTTATCAACTCGGACTCATTTCAGAGGCGATGAAAACAATGGAGCCTTGTAATGAACAAGTTGTTGGTTAATTCAACCGCTTTTAACGCTTCGACTGCTGGACTACGTTAAAGCTTTTCGAGGGTGCTTGGTGGCCTTTTTGAAATCAAAATTGTATTTGAATTGTTACAACTTTGTACGATTCCACATGTTTTGTTATTCGCCTTTCGGAATCTTCATTGAATTCTATCACACGGACAAAATTTATTTGTCAAACTGTGTACAATTCAACATGCTTTGTCGCTAACGACCAGGGTTTCGCCTTTCGACATCTTCAGGTATCAAGATAGAGTGCCCGACAATTCAACACGTATCGCTTGCGATAAAGCACGTGGAATCAATTCAAAGTTTCAGGCATTCATCAGATCAAATTTGAATTGTTACGACTTTGTGCGATTCCCCATGCTTTGCCACTACCAACGACCCGGGTTTCGCCTTTCGGCATCTTCAGACATTCTATCACTCGGATGCAACAGAACTGACGTAAAATAAACAATTAGTATCGCCTATATACCAAAGTTATTAATTACAAGAAGACACTTCTTTACACAAAAATTTTATAATGTTAATCTGATTAACACAATCGGCTATTGTAACGGGTCATTCTAGAGAGGGTTTTTCAACAAATATTACCCGGGTCGTTAGTGACAAAACATGTGGAATCATTCAAAGTTCCAACAATTCATATTTGATATTGAAATTCTATCAAGCGCCTTAATTAATTTATTATATTACTCGCTTAAGACAATTGTAAAGTTGATCGTATCTGCTATGTTCGTGTATAAGGTGCCCAATGTTATTTTACACTGTTCTTTTTACACGGTATTCTTTGAAACGTGCAGAAAGAGTCTCGAGCTTGTTCCCATTTGATACTTGACTATTTGATCGTAAAAAACAATGAGACTGGTTCACATAGAAGTGAGATTCCTGTCTCATTTACGAACAAGTTAATGTGATTAGTTCCTTACCCAAACCATTCCATGCATCTGTGGTCGGAAGTGTTTTTCCTGCTAACAAATGGTCGCTGTGGACAGCATTCAAGTGAGCAACGTCTGCTCCATTCTCTGGAATATCCTGGAAGCATTTTTACAGTTAACGAATCGCATAATATAAATTGAAACTCAGCGCCTAAGTGTTTGCAACTTTGTAATAAAGGTCGCGAGATGACAGCTTTAGAACAGCTGGAAATCAATAAATATCAACTATCACATAAAATTCTTAACAAACAAACTAATATATGTCGGTCACCATTACTTAACCCTCAACGGGGGGCTGTTTTGTTTCCGTAAAAGACCATTTCCGTGCGATATGTAAACTTATTGATATAGCCGCCTTTTTAAACTCATTTACAATTTTTGAATTTTTTTAGATTTATTGCTAGCAAAAAACAGGTGCTAGGTACTAATACATCTTCTCTTCTGTTCTAACACCCTAATATCATATTGTACTAATAAATTCTAAAATGTGACAAATTGAAAATATTGAATAAGTATTTTACTGAGTAACCTTCCGTAATGGTCTAAGAAGCGGTGATGGACTAATATTTGTTTGTTCATTAAGAATGTTATTAGATTGCTGAAATCAGTTAATTTCCTTTATTACAAAGATGTAAACATGTGGGCATTGAGTTTAAATTTATGTTATGAGTTGTCATTCAATGTTCTTTGTCTGTCCAATGTAAATTGACTCGCACGAGCTGCATGACGTTTGGAAATACATTGGAATCTACGATCAGTTCTACTGTAGACAAGACTTTCGATTTTAATTACCTGTATATGACACGAGACCAAAAAATCATTTCTACCCATGTACGTCCATCTTTTATCTTTAATTTCCTCGATTTGCGGAAGGTCCCATTGCGGAGGTCCACCATCGCTGTGGAACCACACAAACACCATGTCGTCCACCTCGCGCACGTGCCAAACTTTCACCGAAACTCCCTTTGGAACTAAAATCAAGAGAAAACGATTTGTAAATGTAAAACAACTTTATTACGTTTATCGCTGTTTAGATGTCGCACGGTTAAAAACAGCATATATTTTAGTTCTAGATAAATTATAAAGTAAATAATTGATTGAATTGGAATTTAATTGGTAGAATTCGGTTGCAAAAAAAGGATTAATTAATGGAAAAATACAGATCCTTACCTTAAGTACCTTCATCCAAGAGATAAAATGCCTGAATGTGCCGAAAGACGAAACCCGTGTCGACAACAAGTATTTCGGCTCACGCCATCGTCAGAACTATGCTTAAACTAACATTCGCTTATCTATATGTAGCTGTGCAGAAAAGGCGTTTTTTCACCGTGTTATAATGGAGTTCTACCAAGTGAATGTCAATTCAATCAATGAATTTTTGTATTTTAATATTTAAATATGTTAATATGTTACGGTGCAAAAGCAATGAATTTATAATTTGTAAGTTTTTTACCGTGTAGTTGTAATAAATGAATAAAAATAAATACACAGAATGGATTTTGTACGAGCGTGTTACCTGTTTCTAGGTCCGGTATAGACACACAATCCCCGGAATGCCCACTGAACTTCCACTTGTGGAATGGGCACTCCAAGCAGTCGTCTTTCACTGTGCCACCGGTGGCCATGTTTGCACCAAGGTGTGGACAGTATGCGTCGAGTGCTCGTGCAACGCCGTTTTCTCCCCTGAACACAGCGATACATTCACCTGAAACATAACAGAACAATATGACACACATCGGTCATGTGTCGGACACTCCAAGTCACATTGCGATGTTTTCGACCTGGTGTATTTCAATAGATGGCTCCAGTTGAATTTTTAGGTTTGCGACGTAGTCCAAATGTAAACACATTTTGTTATTGGATAGTTGACAATTCAGCTGTCAATCAGTTATAAAAGTTTTCTTAAATTTTTAAAGAAAAATGGAAAATCAAAAGGAACATTTTCGTCATATTTTGCTTTTTTATTTCCGCAAAGGGAAAAACGCATCGCAAGCTCTCAAAAGGTTATTTGCTGTTTATGGTGACGAAAATGGGTTGTGTACAACAATATCATGCGGCAAAGATCGCGGAGCAGGCCAGGTGAACCAGCTCAAAGAACATCAAAAGCTGATATTAATCAAAAGAAGGTTTGTTTTTAGTTTGGTGGGATTATAAAGGAATTGTCTACTTCGAACTCTTACCGCCCAACCGAACGATCAATTCTGATGTCTACATTGAACAACTAACGAAATTAAGCAATGCAGTTGAAGAAAAGCGGCCCGAATTGACAAATCGAAAAGGTGTCGTATTCCATCATGACAATGCAAGGCCACACACATCTTTGGCCACTCGGCAAAAAGTATTGGAGCTTGGTTGGGATGTTTTGCCACATTCACCATATAGCCCTGACCTCGCATCATCTGATTACTTTTTGTTTCGATCTTTACAAAACTCCTTGAATGGTAAAAAGTTCAACTTTTTGCTAATAAAAACCAGAAGTTTTATGAAAATGGGATTATGATGCTTCTTAAAAGATGACAAAAGGTCATTGATCAAAATGGGCAATACATTATAGAATAAAGTTATTTAGTTCCATGAAAAAATTGTCTTTGATTTTCTAAAAAACTCCGCAATTACTTAGTTGCCAACCTGATAATTTAGTTACATCAGGTTGTGAGAGACATCCACTTAAGCCAATTTTTAAATAATTTGTGATGTTGACTGAAGGTGCATGACGTTATTTGAGTTTCGATATCAAATTTAAATTCTCGTAACCACATGTTCTGCCACTAACGACACGGGTTTCGTCTTTCGGCACATTCAGACATTTTATCTCTCGGATGCGTGGTATCGGATGAAGGTACTTGATGGAATTGCAATATTAAATTTTAATTGTCGTAACCACATGTTCTGTCACTACCGACACGGGTTTCGCCTTTTGACATCTTCAGGGATTCTATCGCTCGGATACATGATATCGGATAACGGTACTTAATGGAATTACAATAAAAAAATAGTTGTTGAATCTTTGAATGATTCCACATGTTTTGTCACAAACAATCATGGTTTCGCCTTTCGGCATCTTCAGGTATTGTATTACACGGATGCAACAGAACTGACGCATAATATGCCGTTAGCATAGAAAACAGTTTTTTCTGTAAATTGATTTCTTAGTTCACGAATCTGCCGTTTTGTATATCTGCTAAATTTAACTAAAAATTTGTTTGAATAGACTTGCTCGTGATTTGTATGTTTATTTTGTTAATGTTGTATCTTTGTAATAAAGGTCGCAGAATGACGGCTTTAGAACAGCTGAAAATCAATAGACATCAACTTTCACAAAAGATTCTTAACGAACAAACTAATATATGTCGATCACCATTACTGGTCCCTCTGCGGGGTGTTTCTTTGTTTCCGTAATAGACCATTTCCGTGCCATATGTAAACTTATTGATATAGCCGCCTTTTAGTTTCATTTACAATTTTTGGTTTTATTGCGAGCAAGAAACAAGCTAGGTCGTTAAAACAGATGAGAAGATGTATTGTATACCTTTTCTGCACAGCTATATATAGATTAATTGTCATTATTATTAAATCAATACTGTATTGAAAGGTATTTCAGTTGTTTATTTTTCATTTGTAACTAATTTCTCTGGTATAAACGTACAAACGTTTGTTTCAGCATAGTTCTGACGATGGCGCGAGCCGAAAGAGCTATCAAGCTATTTTTTTCACCGTGTTATAATGGAGTTCTACCGAGTGAATGCCAATTCAATCAATGAAAATTGAGCACTTGGCAATGCATCGATGTCACCCAAATCGTTAATGATATCTCCTATGAGATTCATGATTGAAAATTAGCAGTCTCTTAATAAATATTGAATTAAAAGTGATAAAAACCTAAGCAGTCCACTTTTTGAACCTCGCCAATTTGCAATTTGTCCGACTCGATGACACCAAACCACCCGTTGGGGTACGGGGGTGGCAAGCGTTCCCCAACCTTTCTAAGGTTGCTGCTCAATCGGGCCAAGTCCCTTCTAATGCTCCCTTTTGATGAACCCGGCGAAGGATCATCACTTTTTTCTGAAAGACCCTGGAAGTAACATTCGCTTATTAAGATAAATGTAAAATAAAGTTGATAGGCGTTTTGGCTTCATGCTATCATCAGAACATCATTGCTTTTTTTTAAACATATAGAAAGCTCAGAAATGCCTGAAGACGCCGAAAGGTGAAACAGTTGGGATCGAAATTCCAATTGAATCGTTGAAAACCGGGATTCACCTTTCGGCATCTTCGGAAATCTACAGTTGAGTTTTATTGTTATTATTGATTGAATTGGCTTTCACTTGGCAGAACTCCATTATAACACGGTGAAAAAAATAGCAATGTATTTTAGTTCCGCAAAATTATTTTTTAAGCTATGCTTAAACTAACATTTGCTTATCTATATATAGCTGTGTAGAAAGGTACACAATACATCTTCTCTCCTGTTTTGACGGCCTAGCTTGTTACTTTCTCGCAATAAAACAAAATTTTTAAAAAATTGTAAATGAGCCTAAAAAATGCGGCTATGACAATAAGTTCACATGTGGCACGGAAACGGTCTATTACGGAAGCAAATCAGAACCCTTCCCCCCGTGAAGCGGCTTAATCAATGGGCTATACAATATATTAGTTTGTTCGTTAAGAATCCTTTGTGATAGTTGATGTCTATTGATTTCCAGTTGTTCCAAAGCGATCATCCTGCGACCCTTAATGCAAAGATGCAAACACTTAGGCGCTGAATTTGAATTTATATTTTGGGATTCCTTAATAACGTGATTAACGAATTGTGAATCTGTTTTTTTACTGTCGAATGATCTTACATGTTCCTTAGTAGTTCTCGAGTAGACATACTTCTACCTGTCTGTCCGATATAAACGGATAAACACGAGCCACAGGACATTTTATAAATACCGCTTCTGTCAAGTTTATTAATTTTATCTTTATTATTTTTAAGATATCTTAATTTTCACCGTGTTTATAATGTTTCAGTTCGGCCGCAAGAATGGCTGAAGATGCCAAAAGGCGAAACCCGTGTCGCTACTGACAAAACATATGAAATCGCACAAAGTTTCAGCAATTAAATTCCATCGAGCGTCTTCAGTCGATGTCGTAAATTGATTCTGTTTGAGATAATAAAATGTGTCAAAACTTTACTCACACTGGCCCGGTTAACATGAAACCAAAAGAGAGTTAATGGAATTCGTTTGAATATTGTTTTGTCTATAATCTCATGTCGCCAACGGTAACAAATATAATATTAAAGTATATATGATACTTACCTTTTCATAGTTGAATGGTATCAAAACCTTTTTGTATATATATGTAAAAATTAATACAAAAATAACAAATACAGCAATATATTGCAGATTGTAAATAAGGGTATCATATGGATTGTTAAAATTATTGTTTTCATCTTGCGTTTGTTTCTCCACGCTTATACAACTCTGTTCAATGCAAGCCATTGCACGTACCTTAAAAAAACAAACAAAATTAAAAATGGCGTTGTTTCATGGTTAAAAAAAAACACTACTCCGACATTGACTAACAAATAGTTCATTGAGATATTCTTCTAATAATATTTGATTACAGTGGGTGATCGGTTAACGTACAGCTTGGACTGCGAACAAATCGCATAACGAACACTTTCATGAAATATTTTTGTGTTCAAACAACGGAAACGTATTCGGATAACGAGCGTAAACGGTACTTGTAACTCAATTATTCTATCAGAAATATAATACTTATCGGTTCGGTTAACGAACAGTTTGGACTGCGAAGAAATCGGATAACGAGCTAAACCGATATTTCTTATCCACTCATTTGTGACGAACAAATCGGATAACAAAACACATTCGATTAACGAACTAAAACAGTATTTTTAACCCATTTATTTTATCTATTATATAATTATAATCGATTAACAAGCGAATAAATCGAACAACGAACACTCACACGAAAGAATTTTGTGTTCGTTATCCGAACACAAATTATATACGGATAACGAACTAAAAATATCGTTTTAATCCACTTATTCTATCTGTGATATAAAAAACATTCGGTTAACGAACAATTCAATCAAGATTTTGCTAACCGATCACCCAATGAATAATTAAATACACTCTGGCAAAGGTGAATGAATTTTTTCAATTGAATGAGGGCGTAAGCCGAAATAGCTATCAACTATATATCTTATAAATTTGGTTGATATTAAATTACATTGCTGATTTTTATTGTGTTATAATGGAGTTCTACAAAGTAAATGACAGTTTAATCGATACAATCAACTATATACCTTATATATTTTGTTGTAGTTGAATACATTGGTGTTTTTATCGTGCTGTAATGGAATTCTACCAAGTAAATGCAAGTTAATGCCAATTCGATCGATATGAAATAATTGTTCGGCGACTGTAGTTCAGCCACTGGCTACCGCAGCGCGCCATTCTCAATTATTTATGTGAGAAAAAAAAACTACACTCTTTTCGATCTACTTTAAAAGTAAAATAACTGCTTAATATATGAAAACGATTTCGTTCGAGGTGGAATATATAAGTGGTCGGCCAAATTTGAATACGGTTTCTGATTCAAATTTGAAATTTAAAACTTCAGAAAAAAGACAGGATGTTTGGCGTCAAATTATACTCCAAGTTCCTGGCTGGTAACACACAACCAAACATGGTGACTAGATCTTGGAGAATTATACCACACAAAAAAAAACAGTTAACTCAAGGAACATCAGCGAAAAAATCGGTAAATGTTTCATTTAAAGCCAATAACAACTAAGGAACACATACTAAAAACAGTAAAGAAAAAATCGATTAACTTGAAGATACCATGTGGCACGTGCGAGTCGATATATATAGGTCAGACAGGAATAAGTATATCGATTCGGACTAAATAACATATAATATAAGATCATTTAATCATACACATTATTTTATAAAACACAGATTTACACAAAAATTTAATTTATGATATCGACTGAAGGTGCTTGATAGAATTTCAATATCAAATTTGAATTGTTACAATTTTGTACGATTCCACATAACTGACGAAAGACCAAACCCAAAAACACGTGGAATCGCACGCAAGTTGCAACAATTCAAATTTGATTTCGAAATTCCATCAAGCACCTTCAGTCGATATCGTAAACTTATTTCAGTATTTAAAATTTTAAATAACGTGCTCGGTCATAGTCGTCAAATGTACTAAAAATCCGTTTTAAATGTTAGGTTCATTTATTTTATCGCTATTTTCACATCGATTCACTTTCCAGTCAGTTCTGTTGATAGAACGCCTGAAGACGAAACCAGCGACAAAACATTCGAAATCGTACAAAGTCTCGTAAAAGTTCGATTCAATTAACACCGATTCGTTTTTATTTTATTCAATTAATACAAATTTGAATTGTTACAAACTTGTATGACTTCACGTGTTTTGTCACCAAAGACCCGGGTTACGCCCTTCGGCATCGTAACAATTCGAATTTGATATTGAAATCCCATCAAGCGCCTTCAGTCGACTTCCGAAATTGAATGACTTCGTTCAGTTTTTCGGAACTCGGTCCCCTAAAAGCTCGTGTATATACAAGGTATTATAACTTTACTTTCGCTTAGATTTTGATATCAAAATTGAATTGCAATTTTATGCCTACTCGACGACTTGATACGGCATAGTCTTAAAAAGTGCCCCTGTCATTCTTAGATGCAATAACAAATTTCTTTTACAGCGTCATGTATTTTTTTGCGGACATATTTTAAATTATTTTGGTGCAATTGCACCAAAAATATTACATGTTAAATTCACAAACGCTAACTAAGCAACACGTTTCTATAATTGTGTATTTTTTTTTCAAATGTCAATCTGTGTATTTGCTCAATGTAAAAAATCATCTATATTCAATAAAAAATATGCAAACAATGGTCACGGGGAAAGGAGAAATCATTCCAAAGACTTACGTAGAAATTGTTTACCGTCGGATCGCATCGAGAATCTAGGATGAACGGCATTTTATCAAATGACCCCGAGCAAAATTCAAGACGATTGCTTAAACTTTATACAGTTCCACATATTTTGTCATTAACGATACGGGTTTCGCCTCTCGCCATTTTCAAGCATCTTTAGGCACTCTATCACTTGGATACACGACACGTAATGAAGATAACACGGTGAAAAAAAAAATAGCAATGTATTTTAGTTCTACAAAATTATTTTTAAAAAATATAGTTGATGTCTATTTCGGCTCACGCCATCGTCAGAACTATAGTTCTTATATAGAATACATTGCTATTTTTTTTTCACCGTGTTATAATGGAGTTCTACCAAGTGAATGCCAATTCAATCAATAAAACGTAATGAAGATGTTAGAATAAATTTAAATATTGAATTTGAATTGTTGAAAAGTTGGGCCGATCCACATATTTTGTCATTTACGATACGGGTTTCGCCTTTCGGCATTTTCGGGCATCTTTAGGCATTCTATCAGTCGGATACACGATATCGAATAAAGGTGCTTGATTGAATTTCAATATCAAATTTGAATCGTTGAAACATTGTGTGACTCACTGCAATATTTTGTCATTAACGTTCATCACTCGTATACATAATATCGAACGAAAGATTTTTGTGTTCGGATGACGTATAAATATTCAGATAACGAACTAAAAGATCTTTTCAATCCACTTATTGTATCTAATAATAAATAAATTAAACTCGAGAAAAACACCGTTTTGCTTTGTAGTTTAATTTGAATTGTTGAAACTTTCTACGATTCCTCATGTTTTGTCACTAACTACCTTTCAAGCATTCTATTATATATAACAGAATTACCATAAAACAAACAGTTAGCATCCAGGATATATACAAGGGAATTAATTACAAAACGAAAAACACAGAACACGATGTGATTTTGTAGAACTAAAATACTATATATTTACACCGTGTTATAATGGAGTTCTACCAAGTGAATGCCAATTTAATCAAGAGAAACGCAGACCCTAAAGCTAGGGTCCAAATAAACAATGAGATAACTTTAATAATATTGATTTAATAATAACGACAATCACTTAATTGCCTAAAATGCAATTGAGTAATTTTAAACTTAGAAATACTTATTAATGGGTGACGGTTGGATAAAACATCGCGTGACGTAACATAGGAATTAGGAATGTATTTTATGAGACTGTCAGATCGTTGGAATAGTCTCACGTAATGAAAGTTTGGGAAAATTAAATTAATCGTTGAGAATAAACATTGAATCCAATCGAGCTCTATTTAGTTCTTAAACTAGAAAGCGAAACACTGAATTATAAAGGCATATACGAAAGTTGAACTCACCCGACGTATTATTGAAAAATTCCCAATTGCCAACAATTATTTCGTGTGTTTTTCCATAGAAATTTAAACAGAATTAGATGCGTGTAAGATCGAAACAGTTCGCTGGCGTATCAAATGTGAATTAAAGAAAGATTTGTTAATGTTATTGCAAGGAACTGTAGCGCCACGCTTGGGAGCTAAAACACGACTGGCGGTCGAAAACGAAACTAATCAAATTTATACACGCTTTATCGTTGTCAATTTATTTTCAAACGTTTTTTACGCTTTTATTAAACGGATTTTTTGCTGAATATTAATTGTGTTTCATTATAATAAGAGTTGGTAAAACACATACTGTGTTCTGACTCCGTTATTCCATTCGCAATTGTTTTAAGTAGTGAATCTAATTTTTGGACTCCAAAAAATTTATTAATCAAAGATGTTACGCTCAAATTATTCAAAAGTTCCGCGTAAATGCGTTGTGAATTACTGCCTAGGTTATAATAGTGCCCAATATAATAGGCCCCAAGAAATTTTTAATATGTCCTCACGGTGTAAAAGGTTCTGAAGAAATATTTGAAACAGGCTTTCTTTTAGATATGCTACATATATTTCTTTCGGCTTACACGAGGCCAAAATGAGAACTTCGTCGTCCTTGATAACATTCAAAATATTCCGGATATTTTTTAGTTTGTTCTTGCAAAGTGAAGAACCAGTATGCCAATGGTAATAGAATTAACAATATTTTATTTGGACGAGAGTGAGTTCATATGCGAATATTTAAATTTTTTTTTATTAAAGTACATTTTACATGAGCTTGCTTGGTTACGTTCCTTGGTTTTTTTCAAGAATTCCATCATACGGATGCGTGGTATCGACTGTAGGTGCTTGATGGAATTTCAATGTTAAATTTGAATTGTTGAAACTTCGCGCGGTTTCATACGTTTTGTCGAAAACGACCCAGGTTTCGCCTTTCGGCATCTTCAGGCATTCCATCGCACGGATGCAACTGTTATAGAATGCTCGCAGATGACGATAGGTGAAACACGCATCGTTCGAAAGCATTTTATCCTTGATTGAGGATCGTTGTTAAAAAAAAACGCACGAACTGTCGAACTACCTCGATAAAACAGATTAAGTCATCAAAAAAAAAAAAACTGATTAAAAACATTACTGCTGAGTGAGCTGTTTTCTTTTTTGTTGAATTGATAAATTTTTGCATAATCTTTGAATACTGCAATCTCATATTTTTTAACAAATGTAAATATTATACGGTGAAAAAATGCCAATGCATTTGAGTTCTAGAAAATTTTTATAAGGCACAGTTGATAGCTATTTCGGCTCACGACATCGTCAGAACTATGCTTAGTTTAAAATATTGTAGTACTAAAATACATTGCTGTTTTTTCACTGTGTTATTATGGAGTTCTACCAAGTAAATGCCAATTCAATCGATAACACGTAAATATTCTTTTTTGATATATTTTTCGAACAAGGTGTTACCTGTCATTTTTTTGATGGAAAGGCGTGATATTTTACAAAATAATAATAAACGAGTTTAATACAATATACACAGAAACTCAGGTTCTGATCATAAAATAGATTACGAAAATAATTACAGTGGAACCTCACACAACGAGCACTTCTAGTAACGAGTAATTCGCATAACGAGTAAAATATCGCAGTGAGGGCAAGTTTCACTTTCACTCACTTACTTACGAGTCGGAAATTAATGATAACTATCAAAGACAACAGATGCAACAGTCGCTTTGAATTGTTACAACTTTGCACGATTCCACATGTTTTGAAACTAACGACCCGGGTTTCGTCTTTCGGTATCTTTAACAATTCTACCACACGAATGCAATAGATCTGACGTCGAGAAATTTTAATTGCATCGGACTGTCAACGTTTAAGTTATGTCCATCTTTCAAAGTATGAGATCAAAAATGTGATTTTTTTGACGGTTCCCAGGTGTCAAAAGATTGAGGAAAACTGTTTTAAATGTACATAATGACATGTCGTAAATTTTAATTGGCATTTTTATGTGATATTAATTGGAAAATACATAAAAAACACTTTTGTAATATGTGATAAATATAAAATCGATAGAAGGAATCATTTTTTCAACGTATAATATGATACATCAAATTGGTCGGGATGGATCAAACACCTACACTATAGATCAGAGTTCGTCAACCTATTTACGTCTACCGCCCCCCACGAAAGGCCCGCCATATGAACCAGGTTGACAACCCATGCCAAAGACCAAAATAACGAATTAAATTAAGACAATAAACACTCGAGACAAAAAAATGTTAAAAACCTCGCAGTCGCGTTGATTGTAAAACAACAATTTTCTCCGACAACAAGTTCTCGTTACGGTGCCGTCGAAAAAATCGTGCAAAATCGGCACCGTGCAACAAAAAAAAAAACGCAAAAAAGAGAACAGCGCAACTTTGAGAATAATTGAATCCAACATGGAACATAATTTATGACTAATATTTAAAGGTTTGATGAAGAAATTCCACCAAGCACCTTCGGTCAATATCAAGCATCTGTGTGATGCAGTGCCTGAATATGCCGAAATGCGAAACCTGGGTCATAAGTGACAAGATATGCGGGATCGTTCAAAGTTCCAAATCCACCGAGAATCTTTAGTCAATATTAAGCATCCGTACTATCGAGTATCTAACGATGCCAAAAGGCGAAATCCTAGCCTTCAGTGACAATATACATTGAATCTAACAATGATTCAAAACGACGCGGGCCTTTCGGCACCTTTAGGTATTCTCTCATGTTATGAACCTAAAATGCTCGCGTGGAATTTAATTTTAAAATTTCAATTGCCCAAACATTGTGCTACTCCACATATTTTGTCAGTAATGACCCGTCTATCGCCTTTCGGCATCTTCAGGCAATCTATCACACGGATGCGTGATGTCGACCGAAGTGCTCAATGGAATTTCACTATCAAATATAATTATCGAACCTTTATGCAAATTTATGCATTGTATCGCACGGATTCCATCAAGCACCTTCAATCGATACCAAAACTCATAATCGAACCGTTTTTTTTTCAATAATAATATGTTTGTTCACACTTATGATGGCCTTTTGGCAGCCTTCGTCTTGGCTTAGCGACACGTTTAGATTTCCCATTTTTATGTTTTAATTTTTTTTAAATTTATTCTCCTTCTAAATGTTGTTTCGAATTTCAACCATAATTATATAGTAAAACATCAGAGATCCGTTTTTTTTGTGAGCGGCGTTTCGTTAACGGAACACGTAGGACGTCTTTACACGTCATTGGCCGTCATCTGGTTAAAAATCTGTGATATTTTCACGAAAACGTTGATAAAATCGAAAGGTATGGAAATTGCTATACGCAAGTAGTTGGGGAGGTCTTCACTCCTCAGTTTTTG
The DNA here is from genome assembly GCA_028555115.1 of Himalopsyche japonica. Lineage (NCBI taxonomy): Eukaryota > Metazoa > Arthropoda > Insecta > Trichoptera > Rhyacophilidae > Himalopsyche > Himalopsyche japonica. The sequence goes on from JAHFWJ010000337.1 coordinate 139,063, forward strand.
ATTATGAGAGGTCACCGTGTCCTGGTTGTCTATGGTTATATAAATAAGTGACGTTTAAGTTATTCCTTGGTTTGTCTAGAAATCGAGTCGCAATTTATACGCATTTTAGACACAAATGCTATCTATGCATTTGTACAGGGACGTCCATTAAAAATCATTTTAATAAATATTTTACTTTGTATAGTTAAATAAATAAGTGAGATAAATATTTCGGCTTACGCCCTCATCAGATTTATATTTTAATATTTAACATTAAACTAAAACATTCAAACGGAGGGGATGATGTATCGCGTATCTTTTCTGCACCGCTATATATAGATAACGAACACTATCACGATAGATTTTTGTGTTCGGACAACGAGCACATTTGGATTACGAACTAAAACGATGATTTATTATATCTGTATTATAATAATGATGTGTTAATGAACAGTTAGTTCAGATTGCGAAAAAAACGGATAACGAGCTAAAAACCCTTTGTAATCCACTTATTCAATCTGTAATATAAAAATGAACAAATCGGATAACGAACACATTCGGGTAACGAGCTAAAACGGTTTTTTGAATCCTCTCATTTTATCCGTAATATAATTGTAGTCGATTAACGAACGCTTTGGACTGCGAACAAGCCGGACAACAAACGCTCATACGAAAGATTAACATGAACATAAACGATCATTTTGATCCACTCATTGTGTCTGCAATATAAAAACAAGCTAACGAACAATTCGGATAGCGAATATAGTTTGGTCACCCAATGTATTATTTAATATATTCCGGTAAAGATGAAAGAATTAGTTCTGATAAGCGCGTAAGCCGAAATAGCTATCAACTATATACCTTATAAATGCTGTACAACTGAAATGCATAACTATTTTTTCACCGCGTTATAATGGAGTTATGCCAAGTAAAAGGTAATTTAATCAATTAAAAAAATATTGAACAAAACAAGGTTATCTATCACCCACGGAACCTATCCGAGCGAATGGTTCCTAAACCTTTGGTTTTGTACACCTGCTGATTATTTCATTTATAAAACTTGTTTAAAATTCGTGTTCTATCAGTTGATAATGCTCGTAATGAGCGAAACCGGTTCTGAGGGTCAAAATTTCATGACCAGGGTGTGACGGTCAACATGTTAAAATAAAAATTAAAAAACAAACACTCATTTTAATGTTCCGAGCTGGGATTCGATCCTTATTGAGATATTTGTGACTGTTTATGTACGTGTTTGGTTTTTGGTGACAATATATTTTAGATTTAAACTATACCCTATATGTCGGACGCCACTGTCAGTTAACGTGTGTGCATATAACACCATAGACGACAATTTTTGTATCAGGCTGTTCTATTTTGGTTATACAGCATGGTGCAGCGAAACTGTAAAATACGTTTTTTTTTAATTAAAATTATATATCAAATTTGAATTGTTTTTGTCACTAACGCCTTTCGGCATCACTAGACATTTAATCCCTCTGATTTAACAGAACTGACACAAACTAAACAATTAGCATCGGTTATATATAATACAAGTGAAGTTAGTTACAAATGAAAAATGCTAGGATTAAAATAAACAACTGAAATAACTTATTGATTGAATTGGCATTCACTTGGTAGAACTCAATTATAACACGGTGAAAAGATAGCAATGTATTTTGGTTCTACAAAATTATTTTTAACAAATATAGTTGATAGCTATTTCGGCTCACGCCATCGTCAGAACTATGCTTAAACTAACATTTGCTTATCTATATATAACTGTGTAGAAAAGGTAGACAATACATCTTCTCTCCTGTTTTAACGACCTAGCTGCTCGCAATAAAACTAACAATTGTAAACGAAACTATGCAGGCGGCTACATCAATAAGTTCACATGTGACACGGAAATGGTCCATTACACGAACATAGAAATACCCTCCACTACTACTGATTTAAAATTTGTGGGTAACGGTGGGAATTAAACAACAGGTTATGTGAAGAACTTTTCGGGTGTTGTTTGTTATGCTGAAACCTATGGCGTCAATTGTTTGTGGTTTATTTATAATTTATAAGATAACCTCAAAGGTAGAATAGACTAAAAGTGTCAATGAAACATGATCTGGATTATTTTTAATCGAAATTTGGAGCGAAACTATCCAAATTGTTCGTTAACCGAACAACCGAGTATTACAGATAAAATATGTGGATTAGAAAGATCGTTTAAGTTCGTTATCCGAATATGTATTCGGTGTGCGCACACAACAATTTTTCATGAAAGCATTCGTTGTCCGATTCGTTCCCAGAGTCCAGACCATTCGTTAACCGAAAATTATTAATTTTAAATACGTAATAATTAGATTATAAATGTTGTTTTAATTCGCGATCCGAATGTATTCGTTGCCCGAACACAAAAACCTTTCACACAGCGTGTTAAAAATAATAATCGATTAATAATGTAAAATAATAGTCTATACTTGGTTGATAGGTATTTCGACTTTCGTTTTCATCAGAACTAAGCCGAAATAACTATAATTTTGTAGAGCTATAATACATTGCTAGTTTTTCGCCGTATTGTAATGGAGTTCTACAAAGTAAATCCCTTTTTAATTGATTTAAACAACGAAATACTTTTTATTTTGTTCTTTTGATGTGGTAACACCTGAAAAGTATTATTTTTGTTTTGTATTGTACGCATGTATCTTCGGAACACACTATACTTCTCATTCTATACAGTTTGTGCAATACCGATTTAAACACTGTACATATGTTTTACCTGAGCGAAAACTGTGTCCATAATGAACCTATTTCAATTCCAGGATTGTTCTTAAACCAGAAATTATGTAACATGCATAAGATATTAGAAGGAAATTTCCGAACCGACTTGGAAATTCGAACCGGGCAATAATACATTCAACAAAATGGCGTGCGTTTCACTGTCTCACTCACGTAAATGCTAAACGGAAGCAGGCCAATCGTCGTAGCTCAGTGGTAACGCCTTGCATTTAACACTGATGATTTTTGTGATCGATTCAAGTTATATTCATAGTTGTAGAGTTTATCATAACTTATAGAAAAAATAATCAACGGCGTTGGTTATAAAACTGAAAATAAAAACAATTTGTTATTAAATACATGATTGTTTATTCTGTCACAATAAACTAGCACACATCTTCTCCTTCTAGTCTTCGCCTAGCTCGAGAATGTACTGTGCTGTACGTAAGCGACTAGCATTATGGTCGTGGACAATAATTATCCAATATACAGTGGATTTCCACTGATTAAAATATGGATAAACAACAGTTTGTACAAGAATAAAGTTTCTTATAGAGCTGTAGACTCTGAGTCGCTCGTTTTTAAGATTCCGACTTTTAGTATACCAGTGATTATTATATTACAGATAAACTGAGTGGATTAGAAATGTCATTTTAATTCGTAATCCGAATATGTGCTCGTTTTCCGAACTGCTAATTAACCTATCAACTGAATATTACAAATGTAACAAGTGGATTACAAAGATCGTTTTAGTATGTTTCTGGAGCTGTTAATTAACTGCACTTAAATGCCTTAGGATAAATAACAGGACGAGGCATAATCAAAATGATTTCTAGATAGCCTCTACCAGTAATCAATATGTTACATTTGAGCAGCGGTCATGTTGAAGAATTGATTAGAGAAGGAAGGAATGGCGTTCATTTTTCGTCCATCACTATTGATGTTAGCAAAACCATACACATATCCCTCGATTTACATGGTAGATAGGTTCCAGAGAAAAACGTGTAAATTTGAAATTGTATATTTTAATGTAAAACCGTGTAAACCGAAAAAGACAAAAGTTTTCTAAAATAGAGAGTTATTGAATCGTTACTGGTTCAAAGTCACTTTCATCACTCGAAATGATGTTTGAAGTAGAAACATTTACACGTCGAGGATATTTGGTAATAAAATCCATTTTTAACATTTGTTTCGAAGTTCTTGTTAGATCTTTATGGACCTCATCATATTGAGCCAAGCATTGATTAATATCACGTCGGAATCGAAGGACCCGTTCAACATTTGAGTCATTTTGTATTCACCAAGACTTTTTTTTACGCGTTTTTTTGGATGGCACGGTTACATTTTTTTACGCGCTTCACTCGTTTTTACGCGATTTTTTCCCCGAATTTGTTACCCCGAATTTGAAGAAATTTAGATATGATGCTAGGCATGTACGTTTCATTATTATTTTTAAAACTTAATTTCAATTCAATACTTTCGTTCAAAAAATCGCGAACGATTACATTTCGCAACCGAGAGTGACGGCAGCGAATAATTATATAAGTGAATAAAATTATATTTTTATAAGCAATAAAGACATGAAAAAATATAATTTTTTCTGCACGAATTTTAAAGAGCAAATTTTGGTTTTTCATACGTTTCTGGTACTTTTTTACGCGATATTTTAATTTTTGGAACCAATTTGTCAAATTATATGAAAGTTGTGATTTTTTTACGCGACATTTTTTACGCGCCTTTCTCTGAAACCAATGTATCGCGTAAAAAACGGACTGGGTGTAAACAAAATGATTACTTAATTTTCCCCCCAATTCGATGATTTTAGCTGTACATATAAGCGGTTATTTTTTTTCAATCTGCGTAAAAGCGAAAACGCGTGATAAAAGTACCGTGTAAATCGAGGGATAGGTGTATAATGTTAAGAACGCTCCGCGAATGAATGTATTTAAATGAAGTCATTGTATAATATAATTCATTTCTAAATGGGTATCCAATTTGGACGCACCAGGCAAAATCTGTATATTTTTAGAATGGGGCCAAAAAAGCTGACAATACTAACGGAGACTTATCTCACATCAATAATGCATCTAGATGCGTTTTAGAGCATATAATACATAAACACTTTAGCCAGGGTTGTGAAGACGTTAAAATAAACACGACTTAATAAATAAGTAATTTACGATGTCCACTCAAAGTGCTTCTGTCACACGGATGCAATATCATATAATGCCTGACGATGACGAAAGGCGAAACCCGGGGCGTCAGTGACAGAACCGTGGAATCGTACAAAGTTGTAACAGTTGAAATTAAAAAAAAAAAAAAAAAAAATCACACGAGTGCAACAGAACCGACGCACAATAAACAGTTAGCATCGTCTGTATACCGCAAGTATTCGTTGAAGGAAAACATAGATCCCAAGGTAAGCACCAAACGGCGCGTTGCATCCGTGCGATGGTGTGTCTGAAGATGCCGAAAGGCGAGGGTTAGTGACAAAACATGTGGAATCGTACAAAGTTGTAGTAACTCAAATTTAAAAAAGAAGGTTTATTTTGTCTGGTTTTTGGCTACCTTTCCTGTTTGTGTGCATTAAATTAAAAATTAACCAACTAATCACGCAAATTGTTCGTTGAGATATTATTCCGATCCGTCTAACCGAAAATGCTCTCGGAGTCGCTCTTTTTTCACGGCTCCGACTCTAAAAACACAGCCCTGTTAACAATATACAATACGTTGCGGTCGATATAGAAAATATAATACTGACAATGGGATATCTCCACTTTGTACGATTCCACATGTTTTGTCACTTACGACCCGGGTTTCGCCTTTCGGCATCTTCATGCATTCTATGATACTGTAAAACAAAAACATGTTATCTCTTTTGTAAAATTGAAGACAACGTAATTGAAATATTCAAATTAAATTAAAAACGGTATTTGGTACAATGTAAAGTTGAAAATGTAAACAAACTGCGACAAATGACGTCAACAATAGATTATTTAACTTCCAAAAAGACTTCAGAATTGTTTACGGTTCTAAAGAAAGAAATGGCTACGCAATTTCTCTAACGATATTCATTTCCGTATCTGTTTTTATCCTGATAGCAATAACACATTATAGCGCTTTTCCAAGCGGTTATTCAGTCACAGTGGCTCTCAAACTTTTTCAATTAGAAGCCCTTAAATAACATCCACAGGTTACAGTAAAACTGGCAATTTCTGTCGTAAATTGTGACTGCGTTCGTTTTAAATAATGTTTTTTTTTGTTACGTTTTGTATTTAATTAAAAATTGTAAACATGTCTCTCTTAAAAAAATATATTTGAATTAGACATACATTTTATGAATTATCTGGCCGTGTAGCCGATCGGTCGACGTATATCATTAAACTTATGACATCTACCGGAGGAACTTGATGGAATTTCGATTTCAAATTTGCATAATTGAATCTTTGTACGATTTCACGTGTTTTTTTCCCCCACTTAAGACCCGAGTTTCGTCTTCTGGCATCATCACGCATTCTATCACGCAGATGCGACAGAACTGACAAACTATCTCTGAATCGTCTGAACTGAACGTTCTGTCAGTTCTGTTGTTGCATCATGCACCGGTTTCGGTCATCGCCAGCATTATCACTCGATTCCGGTAACAAGTGCGTAAAAATGTGTTTTTATTGTTTGGTATACACTTTCTATGCTGTTTTTAAAGAAGACCGCCGTTAGGTAATGCTCGCCGAACGAAAAGTTTGACAAGCACGTAGACTTACGGTCATATCCTACGTGACCAAACGTACATATGTCACAAGCCGACCGGGCGGAATTGAACGTTACGTAAAGGCATTCCGCAATACCACGTAATATTATCAGACGTTAAATTAATCCATAAATGCCCCGGTTCCGATTCCACCTGTTATCAAATTGTCTAGAAAAATTACCGAACTGATTAGCGCAAAAATACGGAAGTGGGACAAAAAATTCACTTGTCTTTTTCAATTAATTGTTACATCATTCGTCGGTACTGTCGCGACCCTGTTTCATATGTGAAAAGTGGAATGAACCTTAGGAAATTTCCTGCTGCCATTTGGTGTTACGTATTCGCTTAGACTTGATTTGAATTTGAGCTGTCGTTTTTATTTTAAGCTCTATTTGAGCTTTAATTGCTCTACAACGAAGCTCAATCAAAGAGCTTTTGGGTCGCTGAAAAAAAAACGCGATTCCGACTCTAACCATAGTTCTGACGAAGGCGTGAGCCGAAATAGCTACCAACTATATCTTATAAAATTTTGTAGAACTAAAATACATTGCTATTTTTTCACTGTGCTATAATGGAGTTCTTCCAAGTAAATGCCAATTCAATCAATCAACTTTATTACATTAAGATACAGTATTCCCCTGGCTCACTCTCGTCTATATGAAATATGTCGACATCCGAAGCAAAACCGTTGAATATTGCTAATGCTTCACCATTGGCAGACTGGTTCTACAATTTGGAAGAACAAAAAATTCATGTCCACGATTTCTTGAAAAAATATCCAGAACGTTTTTTGTGATTAACCGTAAGAGTTTCGGCTTTTGGCATCGTCGGGCATTCTATCAATCGGATGCATGATGTCGAATAAAGGCGCATGACAGAATTTCAATATCGAATTTGAATTGTTGAAATTTTTATTGATTTAATTGGCATTCACTTGGTAGAACTTCATTATAACACGGTGAAAAAAAAATATAGTCGATAGCTATTTCGGCTCACGCCATCGTCAGAACTATGCTTAAACTAACATTTGCTTATCTATATATAGCTGTGTAGAAAAGGTACGCAATACATCTTCTCTAATGTTTTAGCGGCCTAGCTTGTTTCTTGCTTGCAATAAAACTAAAAATTGTTAAAAAAAAATAATTTCGTAGAACTGAAATACATTGCTATTTTTTTTCGCCGTGTTGAAATTTTGTTCGATAACACATGCTTTGTCACGAAATCCCCGCAATTCGTTTACGCGTACCAGTTGAGCGCCCCTGATCTTGTCTAAAAATCGAATCGAGATCTAAATTGACGTCACCGGTTTCAATTTAAACAAATTCTGAACAATGAGACAATTAATTAGAATAAAATGAACATATTTTAATGTTAAGTATAAGGCACTCTCGTAGATTTTGTTCAAAATTCAAACAACAATTTGCAATTGTAAAGAGGAAACTATAATGTTTTTTAAATCACTCAATTCTCGGAAAATCATAAAAAATGGTTTTTCCGGTTCCTTAACGATGCAAAAAATCCACAGACCGATCTGTCTGTCTTTCTGTCAGAAGAACTTTTCCAAAACGGTTAACATTAGCGACGTGAATTGAGCACACGTCATTTTTAGATAAGTACGGCGTTAAAAATCCGCTGAAATGATAACAAATTAATGTCTATAAGCAAACATTATCTCAACCCATTTACTGCGTATATTTTCTCGCAAACATCGACGCAAAATATACGAAACAAATAACCCTCGAAATACTGCCCTTATTTTAGCACGGTGAAAAAATAGCAATTTATTTCGGTTATACATTTTTTTTAATAAGACATAGTTGCATTGCAATGGAGTTCTACCAAGTAAATGCCAATTCTGTCGTTTCTTATTTTAACGCTCGGTTAAGTTAAGTTTTCGCGCGTCATACGTTAGGGGAACCACGATTCCCGCTGTTTGCGTTCAACTATTACAGCCTCGTTTTATTGTGGTAGATTTTGAAACCGCTTTTACGTTTAACACGGTGAAAAAATAACAATGTATTTTAGTTCTACAGAGCTTATAATACTATAAAAATATTATTAACGGTTGATATGTATTGCTTTAAACTGAAAACATTTAAAAGACGACATTTTTAGGGATAATTTTTTTAATTTTATTTTATGAAGGAACCATAAATTATTATATCAGAAATAATATACAAGAGGTCAACGCCATCGTTTCTAAAATTGAGTTTAAAGACAATGTGTTATTTAACGCATAATTGTTTATTCTGTCTTAATAAACTAACGCCCACTTACTGCTTTCTAGTCTTGGTCTAGCCCAGTGGCTCTCACGTGAAATTTCACTGTGGCCGCATTATAAATATCAGTTGTCCTATGGAAATGTCTCGTGTCCGCACCAAATGTGATAAAAATAGTTTCGATATTTATTTTTTATATAATGCATTACACTGAATGATCTTTCACAATATACAGTCGTAGGTAAAATCGTCAAAATTAATAAAGCGATTGTTGTTAATTCTTTTATTGTTGACAAGAGTGAACCGACCATGAGTGGCCAACCGTTTAAAATGAGCGATTTCGATTGGACGATATTGAAAATATATCTCAATGAACAATTTACTGGATTGGTTAATTCATCTTTAATTTAATGCACATAAATAGAGTAGGAAAAAAGTCGTGCCTTTTAGCAAAGTAACAAATAACCGCAATCAAACAATAATTTAACCAAAACACACCAAAACGAAGTGATGTGAATATATCAAAAAGTGCGCAGAGCAGTAGAACGGATAATTTCCCTTATTGGCACTCACGCACCGCGTCCCATACAAAATCACAGTACCTTTATTATAAATATGTAATCGGTTCCCCGATAAAGCGATTTAAAACGTTATTTTTTGGCTGTCAATGTAGAATTATATGAATTGATGGCCATCTCCCTCCCAAATCTGACAGCTGGTCGTCGCGTTTTACTATCGCCTTCTTCTTTTTTCATAATTTTATTTGCGGCTATTATGGGTGCCGATGAATAAAACATTTTTGCGGCCGGCCGCGCACAAAGTCAGCGGACGTAAACCGTTTATTTACGCCGTATTTTTTAAATACCAAACGAATTTTAACCAAAGATATATATACAGTGAAACCTCGATTTTACGTTTTCCAAGGGACAAGGGTGAATGCGGGAAAGCTTCAAATAATAAAAAAACAAGTAAAATCGTAAAAAACATTTATTTGTTAGTTACTTTGTACATACTGTATATAACATTTATTTTTTTAAAAAGTCCTTTATGTTCGTTTGCTTCTTTGTTGTTTGGCACTTTAATCGGAACAAAGACTTGTTACTAAATTTATGACTAAAAGTTTGTATGTACAGAAATCATTATTACCATGAATTTTAAACAACTCTACATTTGCATCATAAACAATAATACGCGTGTGGTGGATTTCAAACCAAGAAATAGCACATGCGTCCAATGCGTTACGTCTAACATGTACAGGGGATTTCAACGTGTCTAGACATAACACCTGCGCTCGGCTGTGTCAAACTTGGTTGCCGAGATACAGAGAAATATGCGATAAAAACGGTCAACGGGATAATATTTTTGACGGAACCAAAATATTTAGACGGTTTATCGAGGAAATCGGAGAATCGGAAAACGGTCAGTGCGGGATTATTTAGCATTGTTCTTATGGGAGTTTGACGGGACTATAAAAAATAAGCGTTCCAGCCGAGAAAACGTATTATGCGAGAACGGTCGATCGAGGTTCCACTGTATATTTAACATTATTCCCGGAAAAATAGTCGAAAATTAAAACTCGTTTTAAGTTAAACATGTCAATCAGAAAGACATTAAATTCTCAAAAGATTTGTGAAGCATATTCATTGAAATATTTATTGTTCGAATTCGAATTTACTTGGTAGAACTTCATTAAAATGCGGTGAAAAGATATCGATTCATTTTAGTTGTACAAAGTTTATAAGGTATATAGTTGATAGCTATTTCGGCTTACACCCTCATCAGCACTATCTAGTGGTGAAATTACTGTTTTACGATGTTTCTTTACTTATTTTTTTATTCGGTACAAAAAATATTAGTTAATTGCTTTTGCAACGTCGAAATATTAAAAAAATAATGTTATACGTTGACCATGAATCAAGTCAATATAAAGAATTAACAACAATTGCTTTATTAAATTTGTCGATTTTGATTTAATTGTGAAAGATTATTCAGTGTAATGCATTATATAAAAAATAAATACCAAAGCTATTTTTATCAAATTTGGTACGGCCACAAGACATTTCCATAGGACAGCTGATGTTTATAATGCGGCCACAGTGAAATTTTTACGATTTGTCATTTTCGAAAGCTAATCTGTATCTCGTTTATTGTCGATTTAAATACAACAAAAGGTTGTTTATATCTGTTTTCTTCACTGTTTAACACAGAGTTGAATCATTAACATGCAGTTATACACGACGTTGGCTTCACACAATCTTGTATGGATATTTTTTTTATCTCTCGTATCATATATGCTCTGAATTGAACTATTTTTTATTCGGAGGTCCTTCCTGCGATAGGAACCAGTTCGCTCTGGATGGAAAATAGACTAAAAAAAATGATAAACCGACCGGATGAGCTAGAAACAAAATACAAAACACTGCCGTTCTGTACGGAACGAATGTAACTAGTATGAAAATGCTCTAAATAGTTTAAGTTACTAAAAGTTATTGCATGTTTCGTACACAAATTGTTCACATGTAGAAATCTGTTATACCAGAGCTGTGAAGTAACTGTGAGGAACGAGCGATTCCGAATACTTTTTCGATTGGACGATTTTAAAGAATATCGCATAATGACGGTTATAAGTTGTTTTATAAGCATTGAAAATTATTGTAGCAACATTTCTTTTATAATGTTATTAAATTATGCCTAAAAATGATTTTAGTTTATGGAAAAATGCAAAGCGCAACCCGAAATTGCACACTGGCAATCATCGCGCGTTCCCGGAAACAAAATGGCGGCCGCTTCCGTAATGGCTTTTAGCGCGAAATTCAATTTTAACTCGAAATTGGAACATAAACAAACCCGCCGCCATTATTGCGTCAAGTAATAACGAAAGTGTTTTTGTGTGTAAAAGTGAAAATGACTTTTAATTCGGACAGTTTTTGAAATTGACCGCAGTCGAATTTAGGTACTTCACGTTGCATCCACACAACGCCAAGAGGCTTTCATGTTTAGTCGGCCAGTCAAACATATTACTAAAACAATATTTGATAAAATTTGAATTGTTACAACTTTGTACGATTACACATGTTTTGTCGCTAACGACTCGGGTTTTGCCTTTCGGCATCACACAGATGCAGCAGAACTGATTCACAACAGTTCTGCAGAACCGGGGTCGCTAGCGACAAAACATGTGGAATCGTACAAAGTTGTAACAATTCAAATTTTATATTGAAATTCCATCAAGCACCTTCAGTCGTTATCATAAATAATATTTTATCAATTAGACTGTTATAATGGATCAACTCGAGTAGAAAAAACATCAGAGAGACTATTCTCAAGGTGTCTTGCTTATCGATTTCAGAATGAGATAAAAATGTGCATAATTCATTATTCTGTCTTACAGTGTCTTAATTAACAACCATTCCTTGTAAACTCGATACTTGAAAGAAACTTTTAATTAAATTAAGTAGTAAATAACTCACTTGTTAGAGTTACGATATCGACTGAAGGTACACCAATTTAGACGTTAACATTCAGAACCTAAACGTCTTAAAAGGAAAATGTGTAAAAATTTTTGAACGGTTCAGTTTTGAAATTGAAACCTCTCCGAGCATCTTCAATTGTTGTCGTAAATAATTGGACTGTACATAAAATAAAACACTTGTGGACACAATAATTCACTTAGAAAATTTCAAATGGTGAATTTTAACTGACAGGTCTATCAAAAAGGACGCTTTAAAATTCATTTTTGAATATGGATAGACATTCTGTACGGGTGATTTGAATATATAAAACACAGAATCGAAATCGTGCAATTTAACGCTTGTGTAATTATCTTCAATTGCACGTCCTTTCAAATAAGCCGCAAACAATTAACGCCTTCAAAATCAACATAAATAACGCCATTCAACAAATTTATCCAGATTTACGCGACAAATTCATTGGAAATTGGATCTCCCGAATACGTGTCACCAAGCAAAAACGCGGAATATATTTGAGCGAAGTTTTTATTATTTAAAAAATCATTATTATATTATAGAAAGAATTCGTGGGTTATAAAGAACGTTTAAGTTAGTTATCCGAATATGTGTTCGTTGTTCGAACACAAAGATTTCTCGTAATAGTATTCGTTGTGCGAATTTTTCGCAATCCGAATTTCTCGTGAGTCACTCATTATTATTTTATTCATAGAATAAGTCGATTAGAAATATCGTTTTAATTCGTTATCCGAACGCATAATATTTTGTGATAGTGTACGTTGTCTGATTTGCTCGCAATCCGAATTGCTTGTTAATCGATCATCATTGTATTATACAATATAATAGATAAAGTGTATAGAAAGATCGTTTTAATTCGCTATCCGAATATTTTTCACAAACAGCATATCAGAATTTACAAGTTTCACAATAATCCCCGTCGCTGTATAATGCGAAATAATTGATTCAGCGAGTGTGTGTGTGTTTTTTTTTCTTTTTGAGTCGGAAATCGTCCGGCTATTTTTTGCAGCACGTTTTTTCATCTAATGGCGGGAAATATATTCAAAATTATTCCATAAGGAAGGATTTTTTTGTTCATCAAAATTGGGCCCCAAAATTTAATGTGGTGACCACATTTTTGGCGGATATTTTCTATTAATTTATTTTGACGACAAATTTAAATCGACGTATTAACATTGAACACAGTAAAAAAAATGGTACATCTATCCCTCGATTTACACGGTAGATAGGCTCTTGAAAAAAACGTCTAAAAATCTAAATTGTATATTTTTAAATTTAAAACCGCGTAAATCGAAAAATACACACAAGCGCATAATTTGGTTGTTTTCTAAAATACATAAATAAAACAAAATTATTAAGAAATGTAAATATACATATTCTTTTATTAATTATATAAACATAAAGCATATATAGGGGGACAACAAAATTAAATCCAAAAGATTATTGCAACGGTAACTGTCAATCTCTTCTTCGTGACCGGTTCAAAGTCACTTTCAACACTCGAAATGATGTTTGAAGTAAAAACATTTACACCTCGAGGAGACGTGGTAATAAAATACGTTATTAACATTTGCTTCGAATTTGTTTAATCCGAGTAAAATCGAAAACGTGCAATACAAGTACCGTGTAAATCAAGGGATAGGCGTATAAAGTTGACGGCTATTTCAGCTTACGTCCTCACCAGAAATATATTCAAACGTACATTAACGATAAAAAAAAATATATTTTTACCCGCTGCTTGCTGACCCGCATAAAGGATAATCCACCAACGAAAATTTCCCGACGGCGCCGAAAGACGAAACCCGGATCGTAAGTGATAAAACGCGCGCAATTCCATCAAACGTCTGCATTAAAAGTAAAGTATTATTTTTTGAATTGCCATTTACACGGTAGAAATAACATGGCGAAAAAATAGCAGTGTATTTAAGTTGTACGAAATTTGTAAGATATATGCTTGATAGCTATTTCGGCTTACGCCTTCATCAGAACTATGTTTTAGCGTACATTTGCTTATGTATATAGTGATCTAGAAAAGGTACATAATATATCATCTCTTCTGTTCTAACATCCTAGTTTCACATTGTGCTAATAAATTCTAAAATATGGCAAATTGATTTTAAATATTTCTTGAAGAGAGAGTTAATCTGTGTTTTTTTTTTTGGGAATAAACGTAAATTGTCAATAAGTATTGTACTGAGATGATTTATTAAGAAAATGCATTAACCTTCCGTAATAGTTTTGATGAGGGCGTAAGCCGAAATAGCTATCAACTATTTTTCAATACTTTCAAATAATTAGCGAAGTTAGTGGTCACCCCATCAACATATAAACCTTATTGTATAGTTTTGTATACATTAAACATTGGGAGAGGATCGTGTTTTTGTTGAGATTCAGTTTTCATCTAATATTACATTTTTAGAGGTCAAACTTAAATGTAACCCTAAAACGACCAAAACGATAATTGTTTCTCAGAAAATTAATTCATCGGATCATTTTTTTTTTTAATTTGGCTCAATTTAAAAAAAGACTTCACTTGTATTATTTTGAATTTAATAAATTTGTCGTGGATACGATCAAAATACGGTTAACACAGTTGTACATAAAGATCTTGTATGCTGTCAAGTGGAGAATTAATACAACCAACGAGCCAATGGATAACTCACATATTGAGAGAAACGATCGCACACCTTTCACTATCGTGACAAAAAGAACTTGTCCCCATGGGACAAATACAGTTCGCCAGAGCGTCGTGGAGTAAAACAATTGAGAGAAATTTAGTCAATTGATGCGATTAGAAGAATTTAATATTTAGTGGAATGACATAAATATTTTTTTTTATTAATAAACACATATTAAAGTACTTTTTTTAAATATATTTGATGATTACCACCGGTTTCGCTGATCGTATATATTGATGAGTATTATCAACAGACAGGATACAAATTATAAACAAGCCAATCTATACAAAACCAAATATAAATTAGACCATAGGTTCCCAACCTGGGGGTCGCCAACTTATACGGTCAACTAATTTTTTTTTGTATGCTTTTGGATTGCATGGCGGGTCACGAGTCACATGGATTTTATGAAAAGGGGTCGCTTCATTGAGATATTCTTTAAGATGTTCTAATCGAAAAGATAGAAGAAGTCGATCGTTTTTCATGACTGCGGCTCCTACTCTACAGCCCTGAAAAAAAGCCAATAATGATAATATTAAACGTTTTAACCGGCACTCGCAGGGTTGCCACATTAACTATTCGACATTTCACCCTCGTTTTAAGTCACAAGATTTAAATAAAGCGATTCTCGTAAGGACTATATTCCATTCATATAGAACGATAAAAAAACAGCACGGGCCTAATATTTTGCACCAGACAGAAAATTTGCTTTACCATTATGAATAATTAATACGGTTTTCAAAATGAATTATTGTTTATAAATGTCACGATACAGTCCTGTAGCCATTTTGTAAACACACACGGACTAAACGTAATAGCAATATATTATATTTGAGTTCTGCAAATAGATGGTTATTTCGGCTTACACCGTCATCAGAGCTATGTATAAACGTACATTTACTTATATATATATATATATATAGCTGCGTAGAAATGGTACACAATACATCTTCTGTTCTTTTTTTACATCTTTGTTTTATACTGTGAGAATAAATTTTTGTTCAAACTAATCATTATAATTGAGAATGCTTTAAGGAATTGCAATATCAATCAAATCAAAGAATTGTTCGGATTGCGAGCAAATTTAACGAAGAAGTCTATCACGAAATAAAATGAACACGTATTCGGATAACGAACTTAAAAGATATAATGATGATCGGTTGACAAAAAGTTTGGACTGCGAATACTATCACGTAAGGCTTTTGTATTCTGACAACGAACATGTATTCGAACAACATTATCATAAAGAATTTTTGTGTTCTGATAACGAACTAAATAATCCTTCTAATAAACTTATTCTATCTGTAAAACTCGGTTGATCGGTTAACGAGTAATTCGGATAGGGAACGTAGTCTTAGAATAGATTATGCTCGTTTAACGATCGCAAAATAACTTTATTTGAAACCGGGAGAGAGAATGTTGAATCTTTGTACGATTTCACATGTTTTGTCACCAATAACAATGCGATTTATGTAGCATCCGTTTGATTGAACGCCTGAAGATGTCGAAAGGCGAATGTGAGGTCATTAGTTCAGCAGTATTAACAGCTCGAATTGATATTGAAATTCTATCAAGCTCTCTCCGTCAAAATCATTAGTTATTATCGACCGAATGTACTTTATTGTATTTTTAATATACTAATTTAATTATAGTATAATCATACGATTCTTTATTAAACAGATGCTTAACACGCGCTAAATAATAAAATCAATTAGTAACGATTATATACAAGAGGAATTAGTCCATCAAATACCTTCAGTCGATATCGTTAACAATTAATATGAAAATTCCTGTTTGAATTGTTACAATTTTGTACGATTCCACGTGTTTTGTCACTAACGTACCGGGTTTCGCCTTTCGGCATCTTCAGGCATTCTATCACACGGATGCAACAGAACTGGCAATGTCTGCACGGATCTCTCACGGATGCAGCTGAACCGTTAACAATAATCCATTAGGAGCTCTGAACAATCTTATGTGCCCGATTTAGTACGGACAGACGCGATGTTAAAAAAATAACCGTTTGCTCGACATTTCGCCATACTATGAAATCATTCCACCAAAGATTGGCAATAAACTATGATAAATACATTCATTTATTCAAAAGTTAAGAATTAGCATCGAAATATATTATATTTTTGCCTAAATTTGGCATAATTTTCGATCGAAATTATTCAAAAATTCACCGTTCACATTGTTCCAACATGAATAACAGTGTCCACTTGCAGTTCATTACTTGGCCGATCGGCGTTTTCATAATAAATCAAATGCAATTTTCGACCCAATATTTGGCCCATTTTGTCTAAAAATTGTGCCGACGCGCGATTGGACACTCTCGAATTTTACTCGCCTTAATCGTCATCAGTTTTGACAGAAAGCGTAACGAAAGATCAAAATTTCACATTTTACAAATGAAACTAGAATCTAGTATTCAACGTATCGATCATATCGGCATTAACTTGGAAATATCCAATAATAACACGTTGAAAGTACAGCTACAAATTTTTAAGTACAAAGTATTATATACGTTTGATAATTTGAATTGTTACAACTTTGCACGATTCCACATGCTTTATCACCAACGACCCGGGTTTCGCCTTTCGGCATCTTCAGGCATTCCATCACACGGATGCGAAAGAACTGACGTAAAAAAAAACGCACACCCCAAGGCAAGCGATCTTGTTAATGAGCCATAAAGGCGAACCCCGGGTTCAATTTGAAATTGAAATTCCATCAAGCACCGTCAGTCGATATCTAATAAATTATATGTTTTGATAGCTATTTCGGCTTACGCCCTCATCAGAACTATGTTTAAACATACATTTACACGATATAAACGATAAAAAATCTTGACAAAATAAACGGTCTTTTTTTAATTTTCTGCACGAAAGCCAATGACGCTAACCATTCAACTACAAACCTACAAAAGAAAATGGTCCAGCATACACTATTTACAAAAATATGTAATATATTTACATAGCTAAAATACGTTTGTTATTTTTTCACAGTGGCAACTCAAAATAGATTGTTTTATCCCCTACATCTTATCGGGTCAAAAAATCGTATTTTTGTTTCATTTAATTAGACTTGCGTTTATATATTTTTCACTTTATTGTTAGAATTTTTACGATTATTAAAAGTGTGATACTGTTCACTGATTAATGGTATTCATACACGCGGTGTGAGAAAAAAAACGGGGCATTCGGTGACGAATTGTGTCAACCTGCGAACTAAAATGACGTGCATACAAAATGTGCCCCATTTACAAATAAAAACACATTATTTCGTTTTGTTTTCGCTTGGTCCGCGCTTAAACATTCATATATTATTCATCGCGATTTATTTTTATAACGCAACGATCGTTCTCGTTATCGATAATTGAATTAAAAATTTGTAAAAAATAACTAATTTTGACCCCTGGCAGTAAATTTACTTAATTCCGATCGCTGATCAATCTATTCATTTACTGACTATTTAAAAAAGAAACGAGGTGTATTTTGTACCCTTTCCAAACAGATATATATATATACACATAGGCCTCGTATAACACGGTTATATGATTCCACAAAAACCTCGTGTTATACAAGGTTTGTGTTTACATATTAATTGAAAGAAACCTAAGTAACATAATAGACGTGAGTTTTCATCATCGGGTAACTCTGAAATTAAAAAATCCGCAAATAAGCGATTTCCTAAGGAGGTTCCAAAATATTTTGTAATTCCCTACTGAATTTTGAACTCCTTTTCATTCAAGGATCATTATGAATATAACAATAATTTAAGCAGCCAATTCAAAGCCGTCATTTATTGTTTTTAATATGAAACATGTAGCTACTTCGCTGCAACTGCTTTCCAAGTCATAAATTGAGGTAGATTCATTCAAAATGTCATTTAAACTAAAATTTTCCATTAACACGTCTTATAAAAAGCGTGCTGAATAAAAATATGTCATAATTTATACACCCGTGCAATATGAGGCCTAGGCGTATATATATACAGTGAAACCTCGATTTTACGTTTTCCAAGGGACCCTGAAAAAATAACGGTAATTGCGGGAAACGGTGTATGCGGAAAAGCTTCAAATAATAATAAACAAGTAAAATCATTTAAAAAAGTCCTCTGTGTTAGTTTGCTTCTTTGTTATTTGGCACTTTAATCGGAACAAAGACTTGTTACTAAACTTGTGACTAAAAGTTTGTATGTGCAGGAATCATTATTACCATGAATTTTAAACAACTCTACATTTGCATCATAAACAATAATACGCGTGTGGAGGATTTCAACCCGAAAAATAGCACATGCGTCCAATGCGTTACATCTAACATGTACAGCGGATTCCAACGTGTCTAGCCATAACACCTGCGCTCGGCTGTGTCAAACTTGCTTGCCGAGATACGGAGAAATATGCGATAAAAACGGTAAATGCGGGATTATTTAACATTGTTCTTATGTGAGTTTGACGGGACTATAAAAAATAAGCGTTCCAGCCAGGAAAACGTATTATGCGAGAACGGTTGATCGAGGTTCTACTGTGTCACTTTTAATGCGTTAACTGTCACTTCTAGATGGAAAGGCATGGTATTTAAAATAATAAAAACACATTTTTTTGTACATATTTCTACAATGTATTTTTTCATCGGTTTCGCTCATCGCGAGTGTTATCAGATGATAGAATACAATTTACAAACACGTCTATTTATACAAAATATTTGGGTTAAACGTAGTTTCCATCAAGAAGTGACAGTTTACACCTAAAAACTGTTCAGTTGAGTTAAAACCCTCGGGTATCTTGTAATCCATCAGGTATATGCAATTATCGTATGGGTCCCAAGGAATTTTTAATATGCCTTCATCGTGGAAGAGTTTTAGATTGATATCATTAAATATTTACATTGAGACTACCTGCAACAATGTAGCTTTAGAGTTGAAGTAGAAATCGTGAAAAACGAGCGACCCAAATACTTTTTCAATAAGACGATTTAAAACCAAATCTCAATTAACAAGAGAAAAAATCGCCCCCCCCCCGTTTGAGTCCCAATATAATAGACAAAGGAAACACTATTTAAATAATTGAAAATGAATTTTACAATGCATCGAAAATAGTGGAAAAACATTGACAAAGCCTTTAACCGGTTAACTGCCGGCAGGTACATGTATGGCGGTACCCAGCACGCCGCGAATTTTACGACAAAAATAAAACCTTCTAAACATATCGTTTTTTAAAGTGTAATGAAGTGTAATTATAAAACTTACCAAATAAATGAAGAGCGTGCCAGTCGTGCAGTCATTTATCCATAATCATAAAATTAATTGTTCATGGTGCAGGTTTGTCAAAAAAGCAAGGTCAAGGTTGTTAAAACGGCGCGTCTTAAGACGTAATTTTTGTATGGGCGGCGCTCCGTTCACAGAAAATTATACGCCTTAAGACGCTTTTGGCAGTTAACCGGTTAATCGTTACAGCATTGTCGCCTACCCAAGTATCCGTAGTGCGGATATTTTCCGTTCTTAAAATCCTTAATTGTTATTTAAATTAAGTTTGAAACTATTGTTCATTTGCCTTCTATAATTTAACAAATTTGGTCAAACATACCAAAATAAGCTTATTTTTTTAAATTTATGATATCGACTGAAGGTGCTTGATGGAATTTCAATATCAAATTTGAATTGTTACAATTTTGTACGATTCCATGTGTTTTGTCACTAACGACCGATTTGTATTCGTTATTTCGACAAATGTATTCCGGATATCCCAACTGAGCAGTTCAACAAGCGATTAACACCTCAGACAACAAAAAAAAAAACATTTTTACGTCTCACCTTGAAATTTACTGTCTTTACCGTAAATATTTTCCGACCTTCTCGACCAGGAAATGAAAATTAAGCTGTGGCACATTTAAAAGCAACACTGGCAATATTTCATTATGAAAAAAACCGTCAAGAAACCTTGTTTCTTGACACTTCGTCATTATTCAAGTAACCATACACGCCCGTACATTTTTTTGCCGTTATCTATAAGTGTTTCACTTAGTGTTCGATGAATTAAACTTTGATTTATTCAAAAACGATACAACGAGAAAATTTCCAGTGAACACGAAAATTTCCAAAGAATTTTCCGGACCGCCAGTAAAATTTATAGGTTAAAACTACAACAAAAAACGTAACAATACCAAATACAATTAATTTTTAGCTAAAACGGGGTGTATCGAAAGTGATTAACTATATTATTATTTGTATAATTCATCACACGGATGCAACAGAACTGACAATCCGAATTTGATATTGAAATTCCATCAAACACCTTCAGTCGATATCATAAATTTGTTCTAGAAGGTGAAATAAAAACGATTTTTCACACAACTTTGTACGATTCCACACGTTTTGTCACTTACGATCCGGGTTCCGCCATTCGGCATCTTCATGCATTCTATCACACGTATGCAACACGCCATTTGGTGCTTACCTTGGGATCTATGTATTCTTTCAACTAATACTTTGATATACAGACGATGTTGTTTTGCGTCAGCTCTGTTGCATTCGTGTGATATAATGCATGAAGATGCAGAAAGGCGAAATCCGGGTCGTTAGTGACAAAAAAATATTTAATATTATTGAAAGTTATTTCAGTTGCTTAGTTGGGTCGCCTTACCGTCTGTTTTTTTCATTTATAGATAACTAATGCTAACTTTGTCGATTCTGTAGCGTAGAATGCTTAAAAGTAGAAACCTGGTTTGTTTGTGATAAAACGTGTGTAATTGTACAAAGTTGTAACAGTTAAAACTCGATATATTTATTGGAAACTCGTTGTGGTAACAAACACTTTAATTGTTGATAATGACGCTTTAATTCTATTTATTTACTATTTGTGGAGGAAGTGGTATGCTGGAAACATTTGCAGGAGTGTATTCTAAAAATTTGTTATGTGTCGTATCGATCGGATGAATGGCGTAGTAATGCATAATGGACAAACAGACACACATACAAAAATATTGCTTTTGAAACGTTAAAATATTTAAAATTTTAATCACAAAGAAAACAACGATAGCAAGAAAGTCAACCAAGCAAGCTCGTCTAAAATCTATTTATACATTAAAAATAGTATTCTTCTGAACTCACTCTTGTCCACATGGAATATGTCGACATCCAAAGCAACATCGTTAACGTTCTTCCCACTGGCAGACTGTTTCATATCCACGTTTTCTCAAAAAATTCCAATTGCAAACCCATCTCCAGTTATGTTATTAAAGTCATTGAAAAATAAAACAGAGGACAAGTGATTTGAGTAGCATTTAGAAATATTATTGAAGGAAGGTTCACATGGAGACAATACGTTTTACCAGGGCTGTGAAGTTAACGACTTTTCGGTTTCCAACGTTATATATATGGCATAATTCACTCAATAATTGACAGATGTCACTCAAACAAAATGGCTGCCATAACCTAACAGATTTTGATCGTACATATTGAAGTTAATACGATTCCGAATCAAAAATATAACTATTTTATTATCAAGACGCCATTTTTTTGCGTCTAATCGATGTCAAAATCTATCCAGCACTTTTTTATGACCTCTAAAGGTAACATAAACGATTCCAGGCGAATATTTTTACTATTATATGAAATGCGTAGTAAGGCATAATATGTTTGTCTATACTCGAGCAAAACATATTAGAGTTTATTCAGGGCAAACTGTATATGTCTCAAATATTAAAATTCAATATAGAGATATGTTTACAAACTCATGTGTATTTCCCGTTATGGGGCAATCGTATTCTAGCAAGTCAGGCGTCGATATACTCGACTGCCGTGCGAAAAATTGTTTTAAATTTAGTTTAACACAACAAACAATCAAAATCGCCTCTCTACCGGACCAAATTGGTTTTTTTTTATTTACCGCAATTAGATAACGAACTAAACCCCTTGAAACAGGGCTTAACTTTCACTTTTGATGAAAATGCGAGATAGGAAATAGGATAAAAAAGGATAGAAAAGGTATATATATTATATATATAGTTGATAGCTATTTCGGGTTACGCCGTCATCAGAACAATCTATTAATCAATATAAAAAAATTGTAGAAATAAATTATAATACATTGCCATTTTGTCACCGCGTGCGAATAAATAATTACCTTTTTTGAATTGTTAAAACTTCAAAATCAGTTCTGTTGCATGCGTGTGATGGAATGCCTGAAGATGCCGAAAGGCGAAACCCGGGCCGTTAGTGACAAAACATGTGGAATCGTACAAATTGTTAACAATTCGAGTTTTGCGTTGAAGTTCTATCAAGCACCTTCAGTCGAATTGAAAATTTAAAAAATAATTATTCGCTTACATAGTCATTCAATCGTTCTTTCCAGAAATGTGTTTTTTGACAGTACATAACGTATAATTAATTTCTTTAACGTATTTTAATTACCTGTTCAAACGTGAGACAAATTAGAATTACGCTTTATGAAACACTGATAGATTTGTGCTAAATGAAACACTGATTATTTTTTGCTGAATGAAATACTCATTTTTACTCGTTTGTTCGACACTCAAACGAGCGATTTGGCTATTTGATTGATTCGAAACATATTTTATGTTAATTTCATTTAATTTACGTAATGTTTCGTATTTCTGGAATGTTCTTATAATAATAAATGTATATCGAGGTAAATGTCAATCCGATTATATATATATATATATGATCTGTTTATCGAAGTAGGTAAATTTTGCATTTGTTCAGGTCGGCATAGAAATTGACAACGTTGCGCAAGGGTCTTTCAAAGTACAACAGACAACATTGGCAAACAATATACAACAAAACCGCCAGTAAATTGATTGATTGAATGAGTTTCACATTTCAGAATCTTCAGATATTCTTCAGAAGTTATATAGTAATCGGATACTACGCACAAAATCCTTTAATTTTACTTGACGATGCTGAAATGCGAAACCCGCTTTGTTACTGACAAAACACGTGCAAATATACAAATAATCAACAATATTTTTTTTAATAATGCCGATTTACCACTTTTAAGGTGTTAACTGTCACTTCTTGATGGAAAGTCGTGATATTTGAAATAATAAAAACACATTGTTATCCACAAAATATTTTTTTATCAGAACAAAATATTTAAATAAGTTTTAAGTTAAAATAGACTAGCTAGTCAATTGTATCGCAATTGTATGAGCAGTCGATAATCTATCAAATTTATTTGATTACAAAACAACAATTAACCAAATCACATTTTACATGAATATTCGTTAAATGTTGTAAAAAGAGAGAGATTGAAAATAAAACTGTACAGGCTGTATATAATTTATTATTATAGAATTTAAACCACCCAATCTCTCTTACCATTTCTGTTGACGATAACTCTTTCGGGATTTTTTTTCGCGGAGAGAATTTATTTAACACATTCGGAAATTTCTAACCCCACATTTTTTTCCTTGGAAAGGTATACATAATTTATTCTTTTTTTTTCGATATCTTAAGTAGTCCACGAGGTGTCACCATTTTGTATTCTGCGAAAAAATCATTTCTCGACTGACGGATGACATTTAAATCAATTTTACACGACGCACATTTCAGCGATGTGCTCCAAAACAATAAACAAATCAAGTTTGAACTGTCACAACTTTGTACGATTCCAAATGTTTTGGCACTAACGACCCCGGTTTCGCCTTTCGGTATCTTCAGGCTTTCTATCGCACGGATGCAACAGAACTGATGTAAAATAAGCAGTTAGCGTCGTCCATATGCAGTACAAGCAGTGAATTGCAGCTAAAACAAATTTAATAATATAAAATTTATAATAATTAACACAATTGTTTATGATAAGTTTAATTAACGGTTAATCTTGTTAATTAGTCATTCCTGATCATCATTAAATTTAAGAGGGTTTTTTTAAAGACAAAACAACTTATTTCAATTTGGCAAGAAACGATTAAACATCTAAAGGGTAAACACCCGCGTCGTTAGTGAAAAACACATGTGGAATCGTCAAAGCTGTAACAATTCAAATTTGATTTCGAAATTCCATCAAGCACCTTCAGTCGATACGATAAATTAATAAACAAATCGACATCATTATGCTTCTTCAGTCGATATCGTAAATTACACAAATTAATTGTTTTGTTAGATGAAGATGCCGATAAGCGAAATCCGGGCCGTTAATGAAAAAACGTGTAGTATTGTATAAAATTTCAACAATTCAAATTTGATATTTTAATTCCATCAAGCACCTACAGTCGATGTCTTAAAGAATTGTGGTAAACTCGCCTATTTATTATATACCTATACTATTTCGCCATCGCTAAAAATGCCATATACACAAGAACGTGACAGTAATCTTACGTACAGACACTTATAGCGTTTGACATTACTTGGAGCCCAGCGAGATGTAAAAAGGAAAGGAGGGCCATGTGTCGAATGAGCTTGGGAATCTATGGTCTATTAGAAGAGCTGTGTTGCAGCCTTTTTTGCACCACGGGGGGTCCAATTGTTTTATTCAATTATTTGCTGACATTTTTCGTAACCTTCTTCTCCCAAAAAGTGATTGACTATGACAAAAAATATTCGCTTATCACGAAAAACGAGCTAATTGTTTTCGGAGTTGAATTGACCTTTAGTCTAGCATTTTGCAATTGCGAAACACGGGTTCCACTGCAGGGGTAGTAAAACAATTAAATAAATAAAATAGACGATTACATTAAATTAGTTTTCAAAGCTTAGCGAAAAACGAAACGCGTTTCGTATTTCGACATCTTCAGGCATTCCGTCACGCGGCTGCAACAACAAGAGGAATTAATAACAAAAGGCCCTAAAGTTGATAGATATTCAAATTCAATATTGAAATTTCACCAAGCACCTTCAGTCGATATCATAAATTATGGGTTTATTGCGTTTTTCAATGATTAATTTATTTGTTGATATCGATTGAGGATGTTTGGCGGAATTTCTATTGAAACTTTGTACGATTCCACGTGTCGTGTTACTTACGACCGGAGTTTCGCCTTTCGGCATCATCAGGCATTCTATCACACTGACTGATGTGTTACTTTTCGAACAAAAAGAAATACCAAAGCTCTTTTTACTGACGTCATCATTGGCAGGCCGCCTCCGTCCTTTGGAATGAAAAATAAATCACAAAGAATAAACCGTTTGGAGCAGGCGTTCAAAGTTATTTCAAACTGAGCGAAACCGGTTCTGATCATACAATATATTGTCGAAAAAATTGCTTAAAATGTACGTTTAAATAATTAATTTTTTATAATGTATACGTAAGCGATTGGATTTTTTTTATGCTTGACCTTTTTTACACGTATATATATATATACATATAAAAATTAATTTAATGGGTTTCTTTCAATACATCTGAAACACATAAAAAATTGTGATTGACAAATCAATTAACAAAAAAATAGTCAGGTCAATTAATTCAGGTATTTTCATTTGAATCAGCAATAAATGAAATTTGAGAAGTGCGTGTTGCATTTTAATGTATTTTCTTTCATAATAACGATCAATATTTAGGTTATTTTTAATACTGACTAGTTATTTCGACAGCAAGCTACTGTCGTTTTTTACTGTTGACGTATTTTTCGCGATGTCGACTGAAGGCGCTTGATGGAATTTCAAATTGAATTAAATTATTGTCACCAATGAGCCGGGTTTTGCCTCTGCGCACACGTATGCACGAAATCGATTAAAACTCCTTAACGAAATTTGTGTATATCAAATTTGATTTTTTTAAGCTTTGAACAATTCCACGTGTTTTGTTGCTAACGTTCCGGGTTTCGCCGTTGGGCACCATCAAGCATTCTACAACACGGATGCGTTAAGTCGACTGAAATTGCTTAGTGGAATTTGAATATCAAATTTGAATTTTTAAGACTTTCCACGATTCTACATTTTTTCCCCCCCACTAACGATCTTGGTTTCGCCTTTCGGCATCTTCAGGCATACATTTTAGTTTCCGTTTTGTTCTTTCCTTAAAGCTATTATTTTTTTAGTTTATAAACGATGCTTATTGTTTATTGTGTATCAGATCTGTTACATCCATGCGATAGAGTGTATGAAGATACCGAAAGGCGACACCCGGGTCGTTAGTGAAAAAAAATGTGAAATTGTACAAAGTTGTAATTTTTTGTAAAGTGTATTTACCAAATAAAATGAATGATTATATAACGATTCTAAGAAAAGTCTTGCTTATTAGAAAAAATTATGCTAGAGAGAGTTTGTATTTTTTAAAAATATATTACATCGTCTTTCTGCGAAACATGGTGACAAAATATATCACGAACAACATAAACACAAATCAAATCACTTTATATGACACGTATGTTGTTTTCAGATGAAATTGTTTCTTTTTTACGACAGTTGGGAAAAAGAAAACCTTATGCAATCAATAAATCCAAAACATGTTTTTTATTTTGCTGTATTTTACGTCGACAATGTAGCACACATATTGTTCATTATGCGCTGCAACCAAATGTGTTTGTTATGGATTTGGTTCGAAGACATCTAAAGCTAGAAGCAGATAATAAAAAGAGATAATCTCTATCTATTCTTATCGTTTTATGAAAAAAAGATAGATTGACGTATAATCCTTAAAAATGCATTCAACGCAAGTCATATACAGTTTGCAATTTTCTTAAAAAAATCAAAACTAAATAAATACATCTCTTTTTGGTGAAAATTCTAGATAATATAAAACTTCGCGCTTGAATATTTTACCATGATACTTCACGATACGATTTCACATGTTTCGTCACTAACGATCATAAATTCTGTTGCGTCCGTATGATACCGAAAGGTAAAAACACGTGGAAACGTACGAAATTTCAATAATTCAAATATGATATTATTTAATACTGCTAATTTAAAGTTAATTATCGTTTGTGTTGGCGTTTATTAATTGTTTCCCATCGAAAATTTTCAATTCTGGAACGATTTCGGGACACCGTGAGAGATTGAGCGATTTTCGTTAAGGCCGTACGAAAAATATATTCCAGCCGGTCGATGAAAACGACTTAGGTACGTTCGTATAGAAAACGGTGCCTGCGGTCCGCTATAAAAAGCGAACGTTTCGCCGTATGTGACAGTAGATATTGAAAAGTCGCCGAAGTTAGGAGGGGACATCTGGAAAAGTTCACCAGATACGTCTGTCACATTTCAAAAGAACGTAACCTCTCTAAAAACATCGCGATTTCGAGAATATCTTCGACGAAACATCACACAATTTTAACTTCAGTGTTTTATATTTCAACAAAAATATATATACATAAGTGTTTGAAATATATTTTTTAAAAATAACCGAAACAAAACAACGTATTTTTTTATTGAAAATAAAAAGTGAGCTAACCTCACATTTTAAACGACAAAAAAAACACGAAATATCGATTTTTTTTAATTAAAATTAAACTGTGAATATATATTGAGTAATTTTTCAAAATGTTTACCGCGTTGGCTGCATTTGCGTTAATCCTGCTTTCTATACTGTACATCGTTAAGCAGAGGAAGGTGATTCCAGGACTAAAGGCACCCGGTCCTAGTCCTTTACCGATAATCGGCAGCGCCCATTTGCTGAGGGGTCCCGGAAGTCCCTTCGTCAAGTTCACCGAATTGGCCAATCTCTACGGCGAGGTCTACGCCATAACTCTTGGGTCCACCAAATGCGTCGTCGTCAGCAGCGTAAGAGTTATAAGGAGTGTGCTCATGCAGAACGGAAAGTTTTTCGGAGGCAGACCAGATTTCATCAGATTTCACAAGCTCTTCGCAGACGATAGGCAGAACTGTAAGTTGACACCTGAGCAATGTTAATATCTTATTCACTGAATTGGCATTCACTTGGTAAAACTCCATAGCAAAAAATATTGAAATTGATAAAAAAGTAGCCTTTTATTTAGTTCTACAAAATATTTTGTAGAACTTTGTAGACATTTTTCTGTAGAACTTAGAAGTTATTTACTATTAAGCACTTACTTGATAGAACTCCATTACAACACAATTTTACTTAGTTCTACAAAGTCTTTTGTAGAGCTTTGCTATTTTCCATTTTTTTTTTTAATACAAAAATTGTCGGCAGTTATTAAAAATTATTTATTATTACGAATTTACTTTGTAGAACTCTATTATACCACGATGTGAAAATACCAATGTATCATAGTTCTACACAATTTTTAAAGTATATAGTTGTTAGCTATTTCGGCTTACACTTCACCAGGAGAGTTCTAACGAGGACGTGATTCGAAATAATTATCAAATAAAAATATATCTTATAAATTTTGTAGAACTAAAATACATAGCTATTCTATCAATGTGTAGTACCCATTAAGATAACTTACTCTATTATTTCAATACAGTTCCTTTGCGATATATGTCATTCTCTAGCGTTTCTCAATGCGTCAATGTTCCTCAGTAAAGATAATAAACTAAAATCATTTAGAAACACTTTGAAACCCTTAATAAGTCAAAACCAACTCTTGAATAAAACAAAATCTAAAACTAGTAAAAAACTTCATAAAATAAATTTTTTACTAATAAATTTTCCGTTTTTTCTCCACTCTACTGAAAAATTTTTTTTTATTCATATATTAATATGTCCCCAAAATTGAACGTCAAAACAGCATTTTTATAACTGTCCAAAGTTTTTTGTATCAAAAAAGAAAACTAAAACGTTTTTAATTTTTTACGATGGTAAAATGTAGCACGGTGAAAAAATAGCAGAGTTCTATAAAAATTCTAAAAAGTTCTACAAAATATTTTATAGAACTAAATACAATACTATTTTTTCAGCGTTAAAACGCAATAAATTGTGGAGTTCTATTTATTAAGTGCCAACATAATAAATAATAAAATACATCTTAAGCATTCCATCTATTTGTTACCAAATGTTAAAAAATTACATTTAAAATATTTAAATAATTTGTCTTCATTTTTTTAACCACGTATCTGAAAGATCGTTTTAATTCGTTATCCGAATATGTATTATTATCAAAAAAAATCGTGATAGTATTCGTTGTCTGATTTGCTCGCAGTCCGAAGTGTTCGTTAACCGATCTTCCACTGTATTGTTATGTTATGTGATTAGTATCGTATTCATATTTGAATAAAAAGAAACGTAATTTCACGAATATACACCAGCGGTATCACTGTTTACAGTCCGGTAACTTGTTAGTATAAAAATTGTTTGAAACAATCAACAACTTATATATAGTGAACACGTGAACCGTATTCATTGTGGATTGCTCAGCTCTGCAGCGACTTACGTCTATCAACAACAACAGAAGTAAGAGGTGAATGAGTCTTATATATCTCAGATGCTAACGCGTCATAGATCTTAATGATTTATAAATTTTATAGAACAAAAAAATGACATGATTTCTAGTGTTTATCATCAATCAACAAATACGTCTATGGTGCAAATTATGATTAAGTCGCCAATACAGGAAAATTAATACTATTTAAATATCATAAGCATCAGTAGATAATACTCGCGTTGAGCGAAACCGGACATGATCATAAAGTATATTCTGGAAATAATTACTTCAAAAAATGTATTTTTATTATTTAAAATAACTCGAGTGCCAAAAATTAAATAACCATACATTTATACGTATAAAGTTTCGATTTGGCAATTTTTATGTTCGCTAAACGTTTTGTCACATGTCTTTGCAACAAAACGTGATTAGGAAATAAGTTTCAGAAACTCACCTGCCCGTCTGCAGAATGTGTTTCGTAATGAAAACATACCAAAGTGCGCCATAAAAGGATATTTCATAATATTTTGATTTCGCGATAGGAAAAAAAACGTGAATTTTCCCATCAAAATAATGCTTATGTTAATTTTGGCCTAAAATTGCTTATTTTTGTATTGTTTCCGTAGAATTATTTTTCGCTTCCAACGGGGAAAGCTCGCAACTCGTGACAAACGATTTTCCCGGACGTGATAATATATTGCAAAATATTGAATATTTTAAAATATTCAATATTTCGCAATATTTGGGCAATGGCCAGGTCATTCCAGCTCTTGCTACTGTCATGCCACATTGAGCCGCACACTTCCGGCTTAGATATTATTTCATTTTAATCAGTTTCAAAAACAAAAAACGTGTTTAACACGGTATAAAAAATAACAATGTATTTTAGTCCTACAAAATGTGGAAGATAAATAATTGATAGCTATTTCGGCTTATATCCCAATCATAAATACATAATTCTGATGAGGTCGTAATCGAATGTGCTTTTGTAAAATTTCAATATAAAAATTGAAACATTGTACGATTTCCACGTGTTTTGTCAACAACAACTCAGGTTTCGTCTTTCGGCATCACAAATTCGAAAAAAATCGTCAGTTTATCATCCCGTATGTGTATCACCATAGGTATATATGTTAAGTAAATGCCAATTCAATCGATGGAAAACGGATTTGTTCGAAATATTGACCTAGTTTGATTTTTGAGTGGAACATTTAAAAAACACAAACAGACAAATGTTTACATTTTGACATAGTTAGATGATCGTTACTTGTGTAAATATTTAATTAATTTTGATCGCTTAGTGGAATGTTTTACAGTAAATTTTAATTAAAGGGATTCGGAAGTCAATTCTTGATATCTCGAAAATATTTTTATAATTGTTGTATTTTGTATGTTTGATGCTTACCTAAGCGTTGGTGTTTTTTTGTCTTTCTGCGATTAAATGCACGTGAGTGTACAATAATACGAGAAATATACTTTTCGGGTAAAATGAATATTTAAGCTAATATTGTTTCTCTTTCTTTGTCCGCAGCTTTGGCGTTATGCGATTGGGGAAACCTTCAAGTCAAGAGACGTAACATCGCCAGAAAACACTGCGACCCGAAACACCATTCACCTTTGAACCAGGTCATTTCAGACGTCGGAACCATCGAAATGAAAGAGATGATCTCAACACTTCATATTAAGTCGGCAGAATCGAGAGCTTTGGGTCAAGACCTAAACATTAAGCCAATCATTCTGGGAACTTGCTTGAATATCCTCAGCCAATACATGTGCTCCACGAGGTTCGATCTGCAAGACGTCGAGTTTCAACAGGTTGTCAGAACGTTTGATGAAATCTTCTGGGAAATTAACCAAGGATACGCTGTTGATTTTATCCCATGGTTGGAACCCATCTACGGAGGACACATGAAGAAACTAACCAAATGGTCACAGTTGATCCGCAATTTTATCTTGAAGAGAATTATCAGCCAACGAGAGGTTCATTTGGACGATGACGAAACAGAAAAGGACTTTACTGATGCCTTGTTGAAGACTCTTCGTAAAGAAACAATGTTCACGAGAGATGCTATTATTTTCATTTTGGAAGATTTCTTGGGTGGGGCGTCAGCTATTGGAAATATGATTATGTTGATGTTAGGACTTATTGTAAGGCATCCGGAAACAGCTGTCAAAATTCAAGAAGAAGTAGACGCGTTGACGGGAGGAATGCGGACCGTTAACGTGGCGGATTCCGAACAGCTTCCGTACTTGATGGCGACCATCAACGAAACATTACGCTTTACGTCTTCGCCAATCGTTCCACACGTGGCAACAGAAGACACTATGATCGAGGGATACGCCGTGGAAAAAGGAACCGTCATAATGATCAACAATTATAAAATCAACAGAGACGTAGAACTTTGGGGCGAACCCATGAAATTCCAGCCTGAAAAATTCTTAAACAAGACTTACGTAGAAGTCAAATTGGAAAGGAGAGGCTCAGACCACGACTCTGGTGTCGAATCGGAAAACGAAACACAAGAAAATAAAAAGAAACACATCAGTGGCACAGAAACGACCACAGTTGACACCGCAGAAGACGGTACAACCACAATTAAAAAAGAGGTCATTAGTCTCAAGAAAAACATGCAACACTTTATGCCGTTCAGCATCGGAAAGCGCACTTGTCTCGGAAAAGGTTTACTGGTGAAATACTCCATGGTAACTGTCGCCACATTGCTTCAGAACTTCGATATCTCATCAGTGAGGCCTGACCTAATTAAAAACTTAGACGCCTGCGTTGCACTTCCACCGGACACGTATGGACTAACTCTTACGCCGAGGATAAATTGCCTGCAGCACTCGTGAGCGCAGTTTTATGACATAGTCATATTGTAGACTTCCATAATTTACGGGTTAGATATAACACACTTTATTCATATTGGCGACATCAGATATTTTTGGTACTTAATGTTTTCCAAAAAAAAAAAAAATCGATGACAATTAAATTAATTTGAATGTATTGTTTTCAATTTTTCCCAATATAAAAATGACTTCATCTATATCTAGCCTTGTAAACAAACACACTCTAAATTATTTTACTAGGATAAAATATTTAATTTTTGATAGCATTACTAATTTTTAGTCACCGTGTATTTATAAAGCAATATTAACAACAACATAAAAACTCTAAAGAGTGACTTACAGCGTGACTAGTATTTATCAGCTTAAAAATCAGGTAAAATTTTTGTAGAACTTTTCGAAAATTTTGTAGAACTTTGTAGAACTCATTTCGAAAATTTTGTAGAACTTTAAAAAAAATGTCTTAATCAAGTTCTACGTAAAAACAAATTGCTTAAATTATTACTCTGGACGTTAAACCAGCGTTTATACAAATTTATTGTAACACTATGGCAGCCAAAAATGTTATTTTAGTTTGGGCGTCGACGAGTTGAGTTTCTGTCGGTAGTTTGTGGAGCAATAACCATGGTATAAGGGGTCTCCATTCACATATGAACACAATCATAACTATAATTAATAATTTAATCATATTTATTTATGTCTCACAAATAAATTTATAATGTTAACTATGTTAAAAGTATGTTAATTAAAAAATCTGCTTGGTGAAAAAAAAAACAACTAGTCTACCACTAAGCACTGTGAAGGTTTACTAGAATAAATACAATATTATAGAATGTTACTAACAGTGACACGCATTCGTAGCGGGTGGTGTTGGCTACAAAACCGTGTACTTTTTAATATCATTTATGTAAATTGCATTAAACGTGATCTCAACAAAAACCAGTTTTTTTTTTATTTTATTGTATTTTTACCTTTGATGTTCTACAAAAAAATATTTAAAAAAAGGCCTCTCAAAGATTATTGCGGGGCTTAGTTACGCTACTGTATCGATATATTCACTTTTGAATTCCCTGATTTTTTCATACAAGGATAACGATGAACGTTTTTAGCTACCCTGTACATCTGAAACAATACGATTTTCTTCCTATGAAGATAGTACGTTACGTCTGATGTGTTTGAAAATACTCGCTTTAGTTTCAAAATACGATAAAAACAAGTTTTTTATTTTGTTTTTTGAAACAAAATATTACATGTTCTATTATTAATCATTCAATAATTATGGATAAGATCAATTCTGTTTAATAATTTATCTTCCAAAACAAACTAAGTCAAGTAGAACTCTTCCCTAAAACGGCACACCGTAAACACATACAAAATTCAAGACATAAATATTCCAAGAACCCTAAGTTATAAGACATTGTGGTGAATGTAAAAAAACAGAACAGTTTTTAAATAAGGGGTCAAAATCGAGCTTAAAACACCTTATGTCTTTTAGATGTATTCAGCCAAGCCTTTTTCAAGATAAAACCATTTGGAAACCAAATCGTCTGATTTGTATAAAACATTATGTTAAGTTTTGTGAATTAATTTTGTCTTGACACTGTCTGCGAAGCAAAAACAAAAATCGTTTTTGTCAATTCAAAAACCTCGCATTGAAAATACATAATTCATTCGAAGGAATAACATAGTGTATCATTCATTGACAGTTTTCCTGGGTCATTGAATATATACATTCTAATTCATATAATTTTCTTCTTTATTATTTTGTTCTACAAGTTATGTGCAGGGCTGTGAAATCAGAGTCGTGAAAAACGAGTGAATGAGTGAACTATGACAGTTATTTTGGGTTGGTTGGGCGATTTTTAATTTAATGCACATTAATAGCGTTAATAATAAAAAAAAAACCAAGAAAAATAAACCCTTTTTATACTTCCCAATGAGTTT
Organism: Himalopsyche japonica; assembly: GCA_028555115.1. Lineage (NCBI taxonomy): Eukaryota > Metazoa > Arthropoda > Insecta > Trichoptera > Rhyacophilidae > Himalopsyche > Himalopsyche japonica. Next base: position 173,980 of record JAHFWJ010000337.1, read on the forward strand.
TTCGCGATTGTTCCTGAACTGTTAATGGATTTTTAATTTGTTTTTATTTTAATTACAGATTATTAATGAGAGGTTGTTAACATTTTATTAATTTATAAATTTACTTAATTTGAATGTATATTGTATGATTGCCTGTAAATTGTTTTCTTGGCTCTTGAGCCTTTGGTTTTGTATACCTGCTACGTTGAACTCAAAATTGTGTATAGATTAATTAGATATAATTTGTATCTTATCAATTGATAATGCTCGCGACGAGCGAAACCGGTTGTGATCATCAAACACGGTGTGGCAATATATTTAAAATTTAATAAACACTATGTTAGAATTGAATATTTGAATATATATGATATAAATTGAACGTGATTGATGGAATTTCAGTATCAAATTTGAATTTCTGGCCTTTAAACTTAAGCTTTATAGGTTTGTAAGAAAGCCTGACGATGCCAAAATGCAAAACCCAATCATTTGTGACTATAGAATCGTAAATTTTTTCGATATTTCAGACTATTCCTAGTCGATGTTGAACGTCGTTCGATTTGTTTGGGAATGCCTTCATTCTTACTGTATCGTCCGGTTTTCGTTACAAAAGTTAACAACGACACTACTTAATTGTTAAAATAGAGTAGAAATGTTTTCCTTTTTTTCTGGACGCGCTTAAGGGGTTAAAAGCTAGCAATAAAATGTTTTTTGATCAAAAACGATCTAAGTAAATTTATGATATCAACTGAAGGTGCTTAATGGAATTTCAACATTAAGATTTAATTGATTGAATTGGCATTCACTTGGTAGAAATCCATTATAGCACACAGTTAGATAGTTCTGACGATGGCAGAGCCGAAATAGCTATCGATTATATTTGTTAAAAATAATTTTGTAGAACTAAAATACATTGCTATTTTTTCACCGTGTTATTTATAGTTAAATTGTTGAAACTTTGTAAGATTCTACATATTTTGTTAATAACGACCCGGGTTTCGTCTTTCGGCGTCATAATTTTAATCAAACTGTCAGTTTTTATGCCAAAAGATGTCACGTGGAATCGTACAAAGTTTCAATTATTACAATTCAAATTTGATCATGGTAAATTTTAACAAACAAGATAAATTTAAAAAAAACTCCATTAATACTTAATTAATTTCAAGTGTGTTTTGTCATTAACGATCTGCATTTCGTCTTTCGGTATGTTCGACAAAAAATCGACACACCAAAAAGGCATAATACTTCCTGGCATTTGAATGAAAACGTGCATCTTAAAATGTGTGACATTTTCGACCAGCTGATTACCGGCGGCCATCTTGCAAGCACGCTTTTTAAAAATATAATTTGACGGCCATACGTCGTTAACATTTAGTGGCCAACTGAATTTGACATTGAAATTTGACAAGGAAATAATATATATTTTATTCAAAAACAAAATAAAATTGGCTAGACACTAAAACGTGTGTGTTTTTTTTTTTTTTTAATAAACGAATATGATTTTTTTAAATATGCACTAAATTTGAATTGTTACAACTTTGTACAAATCCACATGTTTTGCCACTAACGATCCGGGTTTCGCCTTTCGGAATCTTCAGGCATTCTATCACACGGATTCAACAGAACTGACGTTACAATAAACAGTTAGCATCGTCTATATACCAAAGGTATCAATTGAACGTAAAACACAGACTCTAAAGCAAGCACTAAATGGCAGCTAAGACAATTTGACAGAGCCGTAACAATTCAAATTTGATATCGAAGATCCACCAAGCACCTTCAGTCGGTATCATAAATAAAACAAAATATGCATTTACTTTACTGGTTGAATTAAATTATTATTTTTTTTTTTTGTATTAATTGCGAGCACAAAAATATTGCCTTCAAAACTTGAAAAAAAATTGAATTTCGTTGTATAACTAAAGTAATGGCGTATTTAAATTACTTTTTAACCTTCATTTTAACAATGCACGTGTTCGATAATGTAACACGTTTTAACCAATGTTTTTGGACATTTAATATAAGCATAAACCTCGTAGAAAAACTGTGATTATCCGAATTATATGCCAGTCTAACACCAGTTATGTTAATACTGAAATATTTTTGAATGTTGCATTATATGTGACACATGTTTTATTTTTTTAACCTGTCGAGTGGCAGACATTTTTCTTTTAATTTGTTTGTGTAGATTGAATTTCTGATAGTTTTATTGATTTATAAGAACTCCAAACTTTTATTTAAAGTGAGACTTAAATTGTTAAAGCTTTGTTAAATCTATATATTTTTCCATTAACGACCTAGGTTTCTCCTTCAATTATTTTATTAAATAAACTTATTAAGTAAACAGCGCTCAATTAAATTCAATGCATGTTCTTAACGATCAGCATAAGCTCCTTTATTATCATTGTTATATCCCTTACGTGACACCAGTTCAACGAGTCGTCTGTCTATATCGAATTTACTGTGATCCATATATTCCATCAATAAGTCACAGTTAACACGTTAAAAGTGACAAAATTTCGTGTAAACAAGTTTGTGTATAATACGATTCGCGTTAATTGAAAACAGTATTGATCTTGAATATTTTGAGTAAATAAGTACTAAAAGAATATAGTTTTATTATTTAATATTCGTTACCGATAACATCGGATTCATTATCGAGATTTATTTTACACGTGGCGTTTACCACATTATTTTAAATAATGAATAAAACCTTTATTGTTTGTTTTACATACATACGATTGCTAATCGATAATGATTTGACCTAGACCGTAGCCATTTTTAATCTATGATTAAAATCTTATCTATGGAATGTTTATCAAAACTTGTTAAACTTGAATAAGTTCTTGGCCACCGGTATATTAATAAAGCTCACTTTGCAGCCGTAAACAGAATTGATTAGAAAATCCAATATGGCTGCCTGTAAACAGCTGATATTTGACGTTTAATACAAATCGAAACGCGTGACTACGACTAAGTTTTCTTTAAGACGTATTTTAAAATAACTCAATAGACAACAAGAAATCATTCGTCCTTGTTTGTGTCCCAATATAGTAGGCGAAAGTGTCTCTGATTCAAAATTTAAAATGAATTATACGATCCATTGAAAATATTGGAAGAAAATCGACCAAACTTATAATTTAAATATTGAAATGCCAATACAGCGGTCTTCAAAATACGTCAAATATCACACCATTTAGGCCTACCCAAATACCTAGAATTGCTGAAGATGTCACAATGTTCCAGCAGTGTGAATTTATGGAAATAAAAATCAGAGATAATCAAAATGGCGGAACCAAGACAATAAAGGCTTTAAAATTTGGGAAACTGTAATTTATTTTGATTTTTTTCTCTTTATTTTTTTGCGTGCCATATTTTCACGACGAAAAGAGTTGTTTAATTAAAATACATTGCTATTTTTTCACCGTGTTGTAATGGGTTCTACCAAGTAAATGTCAATTCAATCAATAATGCAATTTAATTTATTTGAATAACTTGGCTTATTTTTCAGGATCAAAAATGTCGACATTTAGGATTTGGTTCGTTATGTTTTCTTCCTTACTTTACTTTAATACTTTCCAATGGAAAGTCTATCCCTTTACGGATATTTGAGAGCCGGAAGAACAATTTTCTTAATACGAGTGCGGATCAGGTAATTTCATCAGTGTTACAAGCCTGTGCAATTATATTGTAGATAGCGAGGATCTAAATGATGAAGTCTACTGCTTTGGAATATTTTATTTCATGATCTTTTGTCCTTACCGTTGCCACCGGACTGTACAATTCTTGCTTATTGATGATGCTCTTCTGTTGGTCGAAGCGAATGGCGAAAGGCGAAGCGCTGGCCTCGAACGAGCTGCAAGCTATCACTTGAAGATATTCTCAAATGAGGAACGTGAAATAAGCTGTCTAACCTGGAGGGTCAAAAGTGAAAAGCATTTCGCCTGGACACTGGTCTTGCCAATTCATAACCGGCCGCGACAAGTTCAACAGCAAACTATTTGGGCTGGGCAAGTTGGTTGAAAGGCCGGATTGCACTCGTGGACACAACCATCACGCGCTGTGGGACTACCCCGCGATGAGTGCCGAACGAACAGAGCTGTTTGCTGTGGTCCGTCCTCACGCGGGCCCGATAGGCCACGCTGGCTTAGTATCGACCGAGGCCAACTTTGAGGCGTTCGATAAATTTGCAAGATCATACGGGGAACGAGACATTCTCGATTCGTCTTTAGATTCAACGCGTAGCACATTAAACTCTTCCGCCGCGGCGGATTTCCAGTACATAATACCACTTAAACTAAGTGGCTGAGCGAGTCACATTTTCTTTTCTTTCATTTTTTCCTCTTCTTTTAAGCACAATAGAACATGGTTTAACGATCGGTCCGTGCAGCTCTGTATCGGGACAACAATAAGATGAGTAAAATCGATTCTTTTTATTAGTGTTGCGTTATGGAAGGCGGCCGTGTAACAACATCTGCATACACATAACGGGTGGAGGTGGGACAACCAACTTGTATACAGAACTTGACGCAGATTTATGGACATGTAATATGAGATGCAAAAATAAAAATATCGACATATTTTTAATTATTTATTAATAATCCACTTATTTCATCTATAAAACTCGGTTAACGAACATTTCGGACTGCAAACAAATCGGACAACGAACACTATGACGAAAGATTTTTGAGTTCGGATAACGAACACATATTCGGTTAACGAACTTAAACGATCTTTGTAACCCGCTTATTTTATCTGTTATATAATAGTGATCGGTTAACGAACAGTCCGGACTACGAAAAAGTCAGACAACGAGCACTGTCACGAAAGATTTTTGTATTCAGACTAAGTAAACATATTCATTCGACGAGCTAAAACAATATCTGTATATTCCCATAAAAATCTGCGGAAAATCGATAATCAGTAACGAGCAATTCGGATAGCAAAAATAGTCTTGCAACAGATTATGTTCGTCAACCGTCACCCATTGTTCTAGGTTTTTGCATATTATTTACCCGTCTCGGCGGATAACGGGTTGAATATATTAGTACGTTTTGCGTCAACGAAAAATTGGGTTAAAACAAATCAATACATTTTGCAAGCAAGACGAATTTATTATTTAGTGTTTTTGGGACTAATTGTCGTCCGAACTGAAAAATATAGCGGTCAAAATCCAAGGTGATTTTCCAATACGAAATGTCTAAAATTAATGCAGGGCTGAGGAATCGTGAAGAAGGAGTGACTCTGGATATTGTTAAAATACCTATAATGATTAATTTACGGATTGGTTAGTAAATTAGATTAAATTAAAAAAATATGTTAAGTAACAATAAACAATATAATTTGAATCTGTCAAAATAAATTCATAATTGGATAATACTTACAGACATCTAGCGAAATTACACACAACTAAAATAAAATTAGCTTTAGGCTTAGTCTTTTCAAGAACAGATGGCAGTATAAAGTAAATTTTATTGTACAATAATTATTTCGATAAAAAATAGAATTTAAAAATGTTCCTACTTTTGTGTTCTTTTTTTATTTAATAAAAATAATTTGATAGTTAAATAAAATATTACGTTTAGACATCTAGCGGATTTGCGTGAAACTAAAATTAAATTAGCATTAGGCTTATTCTTCTGAAAAACAGATGGCAGTATAAAATAAATTTTATTGCAGTATAATTATTTCATTAAAAAAATAGAATTTCAAAATTTCCATCAGTTTGTGTTTTGTTTTAATAAATTAAAATAATTTCGTAGTAAATAAAATAAATTTTAACGACATCTAACGGATTTTTTCAAAACTAAAATCAAATTGGCATTAGGCTTAATCTCTTGAAGATCAGATGGCAGTATGAGCTAGCATTAATAAAATTGTACAAAACATTAATTTAAATTTTTTAAAAAATAAAAACACATTTTTTTAGTACTTATTTCCACAATATATTTTTTGATCAGGACCGGTTTCGCTCATCGCGAGCATTATCAACTGATAGTATACAATAAGCAAACAAGTCTATTTATACAAAACAAAAAAATAATTTGAGTTAAAGGTAGCAGGCGTACAAAACCATGGGTTCAAGAACTAGGAAACAATTTACATAAAATGATACAATATTGATACAAATAGAGTAAATTAGTATACAAATTAAATGTTCACAATCACTTATTAAGAATTACAATTACAATTATGGTAAATCAATAATCCATTACGAGCTCTGAACAATCAATAAGGAAGTAAAGAGAAAAACAGCGAAAGTTGGCCAAGGGACAAATTAAGACTTGCATTATTTCGCTTCACAATTATTTATGCTTCATAATTATTCACGCTTCAATTGTGAGGATTACACTGAAAATGGCACCCCTGGCGGTCTATGTACGTCGACTTCTATTGAATTTGATTTTTCGGTAATATTTATTAACAGGAATGACACAATTTTCTTCTCCATGATAATATATATACGTCGCTGGCAATATGTGAAAAAATTGCACGATATTTCCAATTGGAATACTTTATACGTATTTTTAATAGTCTGAGGACACATCTTGTGTTTCTGATCTTTTACTTTTATCTACTGATAGTGTTTTGTATGAATCATTCAGTATATTATATGCTCTCATCAGTTTAGCGACATTGTAGAGTCAAGAGTGAAAAGCGGTCTCAAAAACCACAGTGTACTACACAAACCAATTCAATTATCCATATTGCTATAGTATAATTATTAATACATTAATTTAATTTTTAAAAAATGCAGAATCTACGTGTATATGTTTTTATTTGGCACCTTACAGAGAACGTTATGTTGTATATATATACAACAACTTCGTTTTTGGACTTCAGAAATCCTATCACATAAGTAAATGAAAAAGAACTGACACGCAATAAACAGTTAACATTGGTTTTACTCCAAAGCAAGTTAATTAAAGAAAAAAACGTTGAAGATGCCGAAATACAAAACCTGGATCGATAGTGAACATAGTACATGTGGAATTGTACAAAGTTTAAGCAGTTCAAAATATATGTTAAGGAAATAAAGATATAATGTACTATTGAATATTTTATTGATAACCTTAATTATTTATAAATACTTGTGATTCTTTATATATACAATAAACGTATAAAAAAAATAACAAAAGATAAACAATATTACGTATGTGTACTATACACATTTTAAACAAATATACAATCGTTAATATTATTATTTAAAATATAATGCCATTCCATCCAGAAGTGACAGTTAACACCTTAAAAGTGATTCATTTGAGTATTTAAAAAATATTTTTAAACTCTGAACACGATTTAAATATATTTTTGATAGCAGATTAGCACTTAGATATCTTTAGAACATTCGTGTTCTTGAGCCATTAGTTTCATAGACCTGGTAATGATTGATTATTTTTTTTAAATTTACAATGCATCTAGATCAGCGGTACTCACGTGAAATTTTACTAAGGCCGCATTATAAACATCAGCTGTCTTATGAAAATGTCTCGTGGCCGCACTGAATGTGATAAAAAAGTTTCGATATTTATTTTTTATATAGTGCATTACACTGAATGCTCTTTCACAATACAGTTGAAAGTAAAATCGACACAATTAATAAAGCAAATGAACGAAAGTGATTAAAAATTTTGTGTAGCCGCCAAGTTTTAGTGTCCGTGTTATAGAAGGGTCATGTATTTTAAAATACACCTATCTCTCGATTTACGCGGTACTTATTTTACACGGATTAAATAAATGTTGAAAATAACTGGCTATGATCAACAAAAATTATTTCGAGTGAAGAAAGTGACTTAACCAGTCACGAAGAAGAGATTAATTTCTTTATGAATCATTTGGATTTCATTTTTTTGTTCCTTTATATATGTTTAATGTGTATTTAATAAGTAAAAGAATATGTATATTTATACGTTTTTAATAATTTGTTTTATTTAAGTATTTTAGAAAACAACCAAATTACGCATTTTTGTGTACTTTTCGATTTACAAGGTTTTACATTAATATTTACACATTTTTCTCAGGAAGTTATCTACCGTGTAAATCGGGGGATATGTGTAGTGTTTTTTAGTTTATTTCGTGTCTAGAATATTAAATTTTTCGGAATTATTTCCCACAACGTGACACCGTTGTGTATGTTTTTTTAAGCCACTAACTCTCGCGCATTTGAACGAGCATTGATTGCACTGAAACGGCTTTTCACCAGAGTGCGTCATCCGGTGCATTTTTAAATTAGAATAGAACGCACAAGTGTACGCACACATATCACATTTGTAAAGTTTTTTACCGGAATGCGTCAACTGATGCATTTTCATATAACTCCCCCTATTGCATACGTAATTACATTGATCGCATTCAAAGTTTTTTTCCTTTGTGTGCACCAGTTTATGTCGTTTTAGGTTACCAGACCTGTTAAACTTAAGTTCACATTGGTCGCAAGGGAACGCTTGTTCGTTTCCGTGTATTAATTTATGCGATTTTAGATGTGTAGCTCGAGCACATTTGAAATCACATTGATCACACTGGAAAGGCTTCTCGCCGGTGTGTCGCATTTTGTGAACCTTAAAATCGGAACTCGCGACACAAGTATAGTTACAAATATCACATTTAAATGGTTTTTCACCGGTGTGCGTCATCATGTGTATCGTCATATTCCCGGATCGGTTACATCTAAAGTCACAGCGTTCGCATTTAAAGTTTTTTTCGTTTATATGTATTAATTTGTGGCGTTTTAAATTGTTTGAGCGATTCGATTTAAAATCGCACTCGTCGCAACGGTAAAATTGTACATTTGTATGTGTCACTTTGTGCGCTTTTAAATGTTTAGTTTTTGCGGATTTAAATGTGCAGTCAACACTGTGAAACGGTTTTTCGGCGTTATGTTTCGTTTTGTGGACCTTCAGCGAATCAACTGTGGCACATTTATAATCACAAACATTGCAAATAAACGATTTTTCCTTTGAGTGTGTTAATTTGTGTGCTTTCAACTGCGCAGAAAATTTGCATTGATAAGAACATAAATCACACTTGAAAAGTTTAACAGCGTTTAAATCATCGTGCAAACTAACACCATCGGTTTGCGTGCTCGTGTATCTAAATTTGCCACATTTGAAAAGTTGTTGTTCACCGCCATGTTTATTTTTATGTATATTTATATGATGAGGAAACGCCGATTTATAATCGCACAAATCACATTTGTAAGGATTTCTTCTGTCGTGGTCAGATTTACAATTCGCTTTGTGTGTAATTAGCAATTCGTGATTTGGTAAAACTGTGAAACAAATTCCACACGCGAAGTTCTCTTTGTTAATAATTGAGCGCTCCAATGATACCACAGCTTTTAAGTCATTGTTTAAAATGCTCCGGATCATTTCTTGTTTTTCCAATTGAATTTGAAGTCCTCTTCGTGTTTTTTGGCTTATTTCAAATGAATCTATTGATGATGTGACACTCCTCGATGAAAATTCATCTTTTGTTGGAAGATACTGAAATAATTATGCAATTGATAATTTTTGTGACATAATCATATTTTTGAACAGGTTAAAAATTGCCATGATCAATTCAGGGCTATATGTGACATAATAAAAGTACAATACAATATATTTTAAAACTGGTTTCGCTCATCCCGAGTATTATCAACTAATTTATTTAAAATATCATGCGTTTCTATCAAGAAATAACAGTTACCACCTTAAAAGTGGAATAGTTTTATTAGAACAATGTTTTTTTTTATATTAAAAAGCGAGTAAATTTATAATTTATTTGTTATTTCAGTGTTTTTGACATAACTGAGATTGTCCATACAAAAAAGTTAACAACGAGGCACTAATATGTCATAGACTTCAGCTGCAGTCGCAAGGAAACGAAATATAAAATGCTGTTGCCAATTGTCATACATTTTACGTAGGAAAAAAATTATCCCAGAGGGGAATTACCTGGTGCGGATTCCATTCAGCATACGAGCACTCTCCGATATCAAACTCTTCAGTTTTTACAATGGCCGCTGTTTCGGCCACTTCCTGTTTGCAATTCAACCATTCAAAATCGGTTTCCTGTTTTATTTTTTGCAAGACATCCTGAAAATAAAACATTGTAAGACAGACGACATCTTGTTATTTCATTAACAAAAAATAATTTCAAATACCTTGTAATTAATTTAGGATATTGTATGAATTTGCTTGTAAAACTTCAATATTAAATTTGAATAAAAATGCCGAAAGGCGAAACACGGGTCGTTAGTGACATAACATGTGGAATCGTAAGTATGAAATTTTAACAGTCGATATCATAAACCAACACCGAATATGTCAAAAATTGATTCAATCCAATATCAAAACAAAATTTGGGACAAATCAGTCTGTTTTTTATAATAAAAATATTATCAACACGCTACAATTAGACGTTAGCACTCAAAGGGTTTAAATATTTGATACGTTGACGTTACGAAATCAAAAATTACTTCTTTGTTATCATAAGTATCCGTTACATCGTTGGGTTCATGTTTCACTCGTATAGAACATTGATTAGATGTCAATTGTTCCGTATTACAGCTGTCAATAGCATTTTGTTGATTACGACCACCATCGTAAGTGATTTCTAGTACGTTTGGTGGAAGTTCATCGTCGGGTTCTATTTTAATATCCATCATTAGCCGTTGTCTTGATAATAACAACGAAATATGCCTCTATGACTAGATAGTTAATTATTTTTTTACTCTATTTTATACGCGTGGCCATAGACTTTATTTTTTCATTCATTTGGGCATAGACAATATTTATCTTATCAATAATACTAAGAAAGCCAGTTTGTATTTTCTCAACACAATAGTTTATTTTAATAGTTTTTGAGTTCATCAAACATTTGACGTTTATCATGATAAATCATTTTTTTTTAAATACGTGTTTAAATTTATTTATAGAATTGGCATTCACTTGGTAGAACTCCATTATAACACTTAAAAAAATATTTATTTAATTAAGTTCTACAATATTTTTTTTAAAGATTTGGTTGATAGCTATTTCGGCTCATGCCACCGTCCGAACTATGCTTAAGCAAACTTTTACTTATCTTTATATTGCTGTGTAGAAAAGTTACACAATACATCTTCTTTCCTGTTTTCCCGTCCTAGTTTGTTTCTTGCTCGCAATAAAACTAAAAATTGTAAATGAAACTGAAAAGGCGGCTATATCAATTTATTTATGTGGCACGGAAATGATCTATTACGGAAAAAAACCGCCCCTGTAGTGGGCTGAGCAATGGCGACAGACATATATTAGTTTGTTTAATAAGAATCCTTTTTTATATCGGTTTAATGGTTTTTGGTAGATGATTTATAAATGTGATATATGTTACTCAGCGCTTAGCATTTCATCAACTTTTGTTTAAATTTGAATTGTTACAATTTTGTACGATTCCACGTGTTTCGTCGCTAACGACCCGGGCTTCGCCTTTCGGCATTCTATCACACGGATGCACCATGACTGAGTCGTTAATGACAAAATATTTGTAATTGTACAAATTTGTAACGATTCAAATTTGACATTGAAATTCCATCAAGCACCTTCAGTCGATATTATTGACTTTTGTTTAGTTTCATATTCATTTCTGTGATGGTTAAAAAAGAATCAAAAATGCAAAAATAACAAAAAAACAATGGGATTATGTTATATTTATTAATTACTTACTGTTTGTACAAACAAAAAAAATATTTAAACAAAAAAAATATTTAAACAAAATATTATTATGACCTATTTCCAAAAATTCGACAATTTTTGAAATCCTCAGTATGTTTTTTTTTAAATAATCAAAGGGAGGATTTTGTTATCTTTAGGCGAATGTTCCGAAGATTTGAAGAGATGATAGATTTCTCAAGAGATCTGAAGACCTCTGATTTTCTCTGTGTGATTAGTGCCGCGTGTAGTCATTTGCTGTTGGCGTGCCGTTTGCGACAACTCGTACGGAGCCCAAACTCCCTGCTCGTACTTTTTTACATTGCATTTGAGATGATCGTTTATGGTCGCTCAAATTAAGTCATATTCTGTTGACAAATCTCTGATGGTTTTTCGAATATCCGCTTTCACCAGCGGTTCTAAAACATTACCTGATGCAGTGATCGGCAACCAACAACCCGAAAATGTTTTTTTATTTTTTATAAAATTATTTATTCGTTAAAAGTACTAATAAAAAAAATATGTTTTTATAAGATAAATTTGTATTTACACATAATATTTTTTGATTAGGACCAGTTTAGTTCAACCCGAGCATTATCAACTGATAAAGCTTGCGTTGAGCAAAACCGGTCCTGATCCATGATAAAAAAAATATTTTGTATATTCAACTTTTACCCACTTGTCAAATGATTTTTTTTACCCAGTCTCTCAAAAGGTTGCCGACCACTGATCTATTTCGGCGATTCCTGATTCGGTGAGGTTTTAAAATCGTCTATCGCCACTTTTAAATTTTTCGAACCACGTTTGGCATTTTTGAGGTTCTAACACATCTCCGTATATTTCGCAGATGGTCTGTGTAGCTTCTGTCGCTTCCATTCCTTGATCGAACAAGAATAGCATAACATACCGCAGGTGTGATTCCGTGGTCTCTGGCCTTAGTTTGTTCTCTATGGGGTTGAAAAAGGTTTTGTTAGGTAAAAAAAAAATAGTAAGAAATCAACTAGTCTAAAAACAAAAAAAATATACGTCTTTACCGGACGGCAGCCGGCTGCATACTGAATCCAAAGTCACGGCTTTACATTATAATTTCAGATATTTGTTAATTTCCTTTTGTCATTCAGTTCTATAGAATTCGTTTGAAGTAATGTATAACGATGTCGAAAGGCGAAACCAGAGTATGCAAAATTCTAGTTTTGATTATTCGTATTTACTAAAGGTGCTTGATTGAATTTGAATCGTTACAACTTTGCACGATTCCAAATGTTTTGTTACTGGGTTTCGCCTGTCGGCATCCGCTCTTCCAACATTCGTTCGTCAGTGCCGTTACATCCGTACGTTAGAATGCATGAGGATGTCAAATATCGAAATCAGGGAAGAAAGACATCAGTATTATATTTCAAATCCAAACCAGCGAGTTTCTACAGAAAAAGGATCGTGAAACTACATGAGAGATGGCAGACAGTTTTAGACAATGAAAGAGAATATATTTTATGTAAAAAACTAAAATTAAAAAATATGTTATATAAAAAAAATGGATTTCTTTTCGGTACCTCTAATATTTAATATATGGAATGGAAAAAATGTTTTCAGTCAATTTACAATACAATTGAAAACACTAATGTCATATTTTGTTTACAGTTTAGCTTAGTCTATACCAGTGGTTCTCATGTGCGGCCACCAACAGTTTTATAGTAAACATTGATGATGATGAAAAAATGTGTTTTTACAAATGAATTTGTAAAATTGATTGAATAAACCTGACTTATCCAGCATTTAGTAGAGTTTAAGTAAAGGACTGTTTTAATAATAAATCTGTTCAAAAATTTTGCTCGAAGTTATACGTTGACCATGAATCAAGTCAATATATAGAATTAACAACAATTGCTTTAGTAATTTTGTCGATTTTACCTACAACTAAATATTCTGAAAGGTCATTCAGTGTAGTGCAGTCACAGTGAAATTTCACTTGAGAACCACTGATCTATACGCTATAAAAGGGTCGATTGTATATTTTAAATACGGTTAATTTTGTGTCATAATTATTTCATACAGAGTGCCATCGTTGCATGTGTTTTTTTAGTCCATTTGTCCGTGCGCATTTAAACGAGCATTGCTCACACTGAAACGGCTTTTCACCAGAGTGCGTCATCCAGTGCACTTTTAAATTACAACGGAACGCACAAGTGTACGCACACGTATCACATTTGTAAAGTTTCTTACCGGAATGCGTCAATCGATGCATTTTCATGTAACTGCTCTTATTACATACATAATCACATTGACCACATTTAAAGTTTTTTTCGTTTGCGTGCACCAAAAATTTGTGGCGTTTAAAGTTGTGTGAACGGTTCGTTTTAAAATCGCATTTGCCGCAACTGTACAGCTGTTTTGTATGTATAACTCTGTGCGCCTTCAAATGAACAGCGCGTGCGCATTTAAATGTGCAGTCAACACAGTGAAACGGTTTCTCGCCGACATGTTTCTTTTTGTGGATTCTCAACAGATCCGCTGTGGCACATACACAGTTGCATATATTGCAAACAAACGACTTTTCCCCTGTGTGTGTTGACTTATGTTCTTTTAAACGCGCGGAAAAAGTGCATTGATACTGACATAAGTCACATTTGAAAGGTTTTTCGCCGCCGTGTTTGTATTTATGTATTTTTAAATGTTGAGGATACGCCGATTTATAGTCGCAAATATCACATTTGTGAGATTTAATACGGTTTTTGTGTGGTTTACATTTCGCTTTGTGTGTAATTAGCGATTTGCGATTTGGTAAAACAGTGAAACAAATTCCACACGCGAAGTTCTCTTTATTGAAAATTGAGCGCTCCAATGATACCACAGCTTTTAAGTCATTGTTTAAAATGCTCCGGATCATTTCTTGTTCTTTCGATTGAACTTGAAGTTTGTTTCTCAGTTTTTGGCGTATTTTAGATGAATCTATTGACGTTGTAACATTATTTGATGAAAAGTCGCCTTTTGTTGGAAGATCCTGAAATAAATTATACAATAATCAATTTTTGTGCTATAGCCAAATTTATTAACATTTAAAAAGTACAATGATCGGCCAGTCAGGTTTATAGGTTACAACACGGTGAAAAAAAAATGTATTTTAGTTCTACAATTTTTTTAAAGATACAGTTGATAGCTATTTCAGCTCACGCCATCGTCAGAACTATGTATAGAACTATAGTTCTGACAATAGCTATCAACTGTATCTTTAAAAAAAATGTAGAACTAAAATACATTGCTTTTTACCGTGTTGTAATGGAGTTCTACCAAGTCAATGCCAATTCAATCAATAATAAGTTACTTTGATCGGCACACATAAGGTCTTCATATGGTAATGTTGGTCAGAAAGTCCCCAAGAGTGGTTAGAATATGAGATAGAAAGGTAAAGACAAATTGTTATCAAGAAATGACAGTTAACACATTAAAAGTAGAAGAGTTGTATTGGAATGATATTTTTTCATATTTGAAAGAGAGTAAATTGTCAATTTATTTGTTGTTGAGATAATTGAGATTGTCAACACAAAAAGATAGTCACGAGGTATTAATATGTCGTAGATTTCAGCTACAGTCGTAAGGATATGACATATAAAAGCGCATGGCCAATTGTAATGCATTTTACGTAGGAAAAAATAATACCAGAGGAGAATTACCTGGTGCGGATTCCATTCAGCATAATAGCACTGTCCAAGGTCAACCTCTTCAGTTTTAACAATGGCCGCTGTTTCAGTCACTTCCTGTTTGCAGTTCAAGCATCCAAAATCGGTTTCCTCTCTGATTTTTTGCAAGACATCCTGAAAATAAATCATTGTAAAACAGACGAAATCTAATTGTTTCAATAACATAAAACAATGCCAAATACCTGGTAGGTAATTTATGATATCGAATGAAGGTGCTTGACGGAACATCAATGTCAAATTTGAATAAAAATGTCGAATGGCGAAACATGGATCGTTAGTGACAAACATGCAAAATCGTACAAAGTTTTAAGATAGCTATTTCGGCACACGCCATCGTCTGAGCTATATTTAAACGTACATTTACTCATCTATATATAGCTGTGAAAAGGTACACAATACGCCTTTTCTTCTGTTTTAACAAAACTCTGGTTTATATCGTGCTAACAATAAAACAAAAAAAAATTGTAAATGATACTAAACAGGCCGCAATTTCTGATGATTTATTACAAAAATGCGTTAGCCCCTCGCAATGGTTTAAGAGCAGCGACAAATTTATATTTGTCTGTTCGATTTACTAAGAACATACATGATTTAACATGTTCACATCTGAGACACACACAGGAAAACAAACAAAAATAATCGGGATAAGCCAAACTGTTAAAAAAAATAACTTCCTCAACGTCAGCGTTTAGGGTGTCAACACACTAAAATTAAATGTCTCAACAGTTGTGACGTTAGCACTCAGACGGTTAAATAATTAACAACGTAATGAAATCAAAAATTACTTCTTCGTTATCACAAGTATCCGTTACATCGTTGGGTTCATGTTTCACTCGTATAGAACATTGATTAGATGTCAATTGTTCCGTATTACAGCTGTCAATAGCATTTTGTTGATTACGACCACCATCGTAAGTGATTTCTAGCACGATTGGTGGAAGTTCATCGTCAAGTTCTTTTTTAATATCCATCATTAGCCGTTGTCTTGGTAATAACAACGGAATATACTTCTACTCCCGGATAGTTTATTATTTCGTCACAGTATTTTATAAGCGTGGCCATAGATATTATTTTTCATTTATTTGAGAATAGACAATATTCATTACTCTTTTTTGAGAAAGTTCATTTACTCTCTGCATAGCTTTTAAAATGATGTTTCAAAAATATAATTAATTTGGGTTGATATTTATCAAAACCTGTTAACAATACTAATTAAAAAAAATCACAATTGAATTTGATACACACGGCCGAAAAATCGTTCAAATGTGACCTTTGTAATTATAAAGCGGTTTGTCAGTTTTATGTAAAAACTAACAATAGAGTACACCAAATTGATCAGCCATATAAATGTGATATAAGTTATTTTAAATATAAGCATTATTCGTATGATTTTTTTTATACAGTAAAACTTCTCTTTAATACTAAAGTCGGAAGCGTATGATTTGGAGAAATGTTACTGGGATAGTGAATCTATATATATATATAAATGAACGAAATATTTAATTAATAGGTGATAAAATACACAGCGTTCGCAAAACCCAATACACAGACAGTCGCTGGGCTTAGCCTAGCATGAAGAAGTAACGAGAAGTGCAATTGACAGTTCCTCTGTTCTTATGGAAAAACTTTCAAGTGTGACGAGCGTGATTATAAATGTACGCGTCTATTACATGGTAACACCTGCCGCCCGATGATAGACCTTTAAAGTCAAGGACGCATATATTATTTTTATTCTCTAAATCTACTGAGCCCTTGGTCTTCATATTCTATGTAGTCCTCGATTTAACCTTTATCGTTAAAATAGAAATATTTTAGTATAAATTCATTTATCGATTCCCGCAAAAAAAACAATTTTTGAAATGAAATCTGGAAGCACTTCATCGTGTCGATGTGAGCGAATGTAGCAGTGTATGTCGGCCGAATAGTCCCCCCACCCATTCGCGAGTTCTGCCGGGCAAATTCTCTATTTTTATTTATTGTTTCTTTCGGTATTATAAAATTTCTTTGTATTTACTATTTTTTTTTATTAAAAAATCATTTTCTAAGGGAGTTAAGCTTAAAATTAGCAAAGCCCAATATTATAAAAAGGAAAAATGCAAACGTCAAATACCACAAGCAACTACGAAATGCCTTCAACACGGTGTTGTCGTATTGTGGCGAGGTGCTAACTGACACGGCAGAAAGTAACATTTCAGTTGTACCCCGTGAGGTTTAGAAGACAAGAATCTGTAGTTTATCTTCTAAAGATTCCATGAGGAGAAAAACATTCTTTTGAACTATCTACAACGGACCGGTGTATTTGATACACAGAGTCGAAACAAAATATTTCTTGTCCTGAACGCAGTAGACATTCTACTTTAGAGTAACCATGTACATATTAGGTAAATATAAAATTTTTGTACGTTTTATTCTTTTTATTATTCGTATATTTGTATAATTATTTTTTTTCGATTAAATAATTTCCATTCTCGATTATTATCCCGCTCCACAGATCAGGCAGCTTTTTAATGCCTCTTTCATAAAATTCAGCCGGTTTTTCATCAAAATACGAATCCAAATGATTTTTCACTTCTTCCATAGAAGTAAATTTTTTTATCCTTAAGCGAATGTTCTGATTTGAAAAGGTAGTCTGAAGGTGCAATATCAGGACAACATAGTGGATGTTGTGAAACTTCCAAATCTAACTCTCCTAATTTTTCCTGCGTGATCCTCGCTGCATGTGGTCTTGCATTATCATGCTGCAATATAATACCTAATATAATCCAACCTAGATTCACTGTCATTGCTTGTGAGCGTCCCTTAAGTTTTATATATAATAATTTATTTCAACTGGCGAAAAAGCCTTCGGGAATAGTTTTTTGTTTGTGTGAATTTATTTAGTCATGTGTTTATTCAAGCTATCTTTATAAGCACAATTGTAATCACATTAACTGCATTTGGACGGCTTCTCCTGTTTGTTTCTATATGTGATTATTCAATATATATTTATAAGCACAACTGTAATCAAATTGACTGCATTTGAACGGATCTTCTCCGAAGTGAATCTTCATGTGCGCGTTGAGACTATTTTTAAAAGCACAACTGTAATCAAATTAACTGCATTTTAACGGCTTCTCTCCTGTGTGTTTCTTCATGTGTTGATTCAATCTATATTTTACAGCACAACTGTAATCACATTGACTGCATTTGAAAGGCTTTTCTCCGGTGTGAGTTCTTTTATGTCTCAACAATTTACTAACATATATAGCTCTATAATCACATATGTCACATCTCAGAGCTTCTTTGCCTTCATGCTCCACCATTATGTGGTATTTCAATTGCCGTGCCGAGGTTGATTTATAGTCACAAAACTTACACACGTGTGGTTTGTCTACCGAATTTAATATAGCGTGTTTCTTCATGTGTTGATTCAATGTATATTTTGAAGCACAACTGTAATCACATTGACTGCATTTGAACGGCCTTTCTCCTGTGTGTTTCCTCATGTGCCGAATCAATTTATAATTAAAAGCACAACTGTAATCACATTGACTGCATTTGAACGGTTTCTCTCCGGTGTGAGTAATCATGTGTACATTCAACATATGTTTGACAGCACATCGGTAATCACATTGACTGCATTTGAACGGCTTCTCTCCTGTGTGTCTCATCAGGTGTTTTAACAACAATTGTTTGTGAACACAACTGTAATCACATTGATTGCATTTGAACGGCTTCTCTTTAGAGTGTTTCTTCATGTGTATATTCAATAAATTTTTATAAACACCACTGTAATCACATTGATTGCATTTGAACGACTTATCTCCGGTGTGTTTCTTCATGTGTTGATTCAAGCCGCTTGAAGTTCGAGAACAATAGTCACACTGACTGCATTTGAACGGCTTTTCTTCGGAGTGAGTCATCATGTGTATAATCAATTTATCTTTAGAAGGACCACTGTAATCACATTGACTACATTTGAACGGCTTTTCTCCTGTGTGTTTCTTCATGTGCCGATTCAATTTATAATTATTATGACAACTGTAATCACATTGACTGCATTTGAACGGCTTCACTTCGGAGTGTTTCTTCATGTGTAAATTCAAGCTACCTTTAAAAGCACAAATGAAATCACATTGACTGCATTTGAAAGGCTTTTCTCCGGTGTGAATTCTTTTATGTCTCAACAAATTACCAACATACAAAGTTCTATAACCACATATGTCACATCTCAGAGTTTCTTTGCCGTCGTGCTCCGCCATTATGTGGTATTTCAATTGCCGTGGCCAGGTTGATTTATAGTCACAAAACTTACACACGTGTGGTTTGACTACCGAATTTAACATAGAGCTTGGGTTATTTGTCGATGTGGTTTTACCGATCGCTTTGTGGTTTGTTCGACCGATATTATCGGCCGTATGCTTCGAAAGGGATTCAATCGTCGAGTGTACACTGAAACAGACGCCACAAACGAAATTCCTCTCACTGAAGACTGTTCTTTGTATGATTATTACAGGAACCTCTTTCAAATTACATATTTTCTTTTTAATATCTGCGGGAGTGATGTCAATTTCATAAGAAGAATTGTTTTCAGTCGATGGCTGCAATTCTCGACGATTTTCTGTCGAGGATTCGTGTTTGACGTCAGTCATCTAAAAAAAAAAAAAACGTTGTGTTATCGATCTACATGATTCCGTGCGACTCGGTCAAATAATTATTTACAAAAGTTATTACATTTCAGTTGCTAAAATGTATCCATTTATTACATTAAAAGTGTATATATAGTAAATTAAATCACATTCTTTCCAAATCTTACATGAAATAACTAGATACTTAATAATTACCTCATCCGATACACGTCCGCCGTATGAATTGTCCCAAATGTCATCCGGTTCTGTCTTTATGGGACACCCGTCTACGGGAAAATTTCGTAGGATATTTTCCGTGTCCCATTGGATATTATATTCTGATTTAACTTTCTTACAGTCGAAAGACATATTCTACAGGAAAAAATAATCAATTAATTTATATACTAGCTTCAATATGAGCTCATGCGTCGCTATTGTAATATTTTGAACATGAATCACCTCGTGGATATCGCTTTCTTGGATCACTTCTTCCTTCACGGTCGAGTCATGCATGTAAGGAGTTGATTGCATTTTATTTTGAAAACGAGCGTCTACGTCGTAGGTTGTATTTTCTGATTTAAGCCATGAACTCGTTTCATCATTTGGTTCAATTTTAATTTCCATTTTGGGGTTATTTTTGTTTTCGGTAACGCCATTCACAAACGACACCTTCAATTATAGTATAATATTTAATTTGTGCATTCAACACTGTATAATACTTAATCTGTGTTACTTCCACCGAAACATAGACAATATTATCATATATCACAGTTTATTCGATCAATTGCTTAGTGTTGTCGTTGGCTAATAATTTTTTCCTTAAAATTTATATTAAAGAAGAAAAAAAAAATCGTATTATTGTGTTGTTCCAACATAAGCAATTTTATTTATTAAAATAATACAGTTTGGTTTTTTCCAAGTTTTATATTTATATTTAAGTAATTATTGGCTGATGTTCTGAATTCGGCAAATCAATTTTTACCCTTCATACCATTAAGCAAAGAGAAAAGTAAATTTGATTTGTAACAGACCTTGTACGATTCCATATGTTTTTTCACTTATGTCCTGGTTTTTGCCTTTAAATAAATAAATTTTGCCGCCTAAATTTTGAATTCATATTAATTAATTCGCCTACTGCCTAGTCAAGATATTGCAGCGCTATCGAAGTGTTTTTGCTAACCAAATTTGTGGAGATCACTAGGTTATATTTTAATAGTTGAATTGGGTTTTTTTTGAATTTTTTCGTGAGCTGTCTCTAAAAACATTGATCGATTTTCGTAATCGAATTGCTTGCCTTATCAATTTCTCTATTTTCAGACAAAATTCGATACTAATTGAGTATTTAAATGTAAATTTATGCAAAGAAGATATAAAACATTGCTTAATTGTTCCATAAATTTATTTTTTCATTATCAAATTCTTGGTGACATCATTAAATCACTTTAAGTCTTCGCTACTTTACTGGCAATTAAACAGAGAGAGTTTGAGAATAAATAGCGTCACATTCCTTCCAGATTTAGTGCCGTTCCAACAAGAATACAACAAGAACAACTATATCGCGTTTTCAGCACTATGGCTTAATTGATTTTTTTTAAAAGTATTTACATAAGGAAACACATTTATAATCACAGCTCTCGCATAAGAAAGGTTTAATCCCCTCATCATCAGCGAGATCGTGACGAATACAGTTAATCTTCGATACCATGTTTTTGAAGGGATCCTAAAAACGAAAAATGCGAAAAAGCTTAAAATATAAAATTATATATTTCTTTGGTTAATATATAATTAATCGATAAATCAGGTAACGGTTAATGCGGGATTATTTAACACTGTTTTTATATGGGTGTTTGACTGGACTTACAAAACGAACGATCCATCTGGGAAAACGTATTATGCGAGAATTTTGATCGGGATTCTACAGTAGTTAAAGTTTATTTCGGACCTTAACGAGGCAAGAGTAATTGGTCATTGACGATAGACCTGGTTTCCATCGAAAAATTTAGGTTTCAGGAATATGTAGTTCTGAAATAACATTGTCAAGAATGTTCGTAACGGTGTGTGAAATTTTGTGCCTCTTTAAATTAGATGAACGCGTTGATTTATAATTACACTGCTCACATTTAAACGGTTTCTCTCCGGTGTGTGACATTTTGTGTTTCTTTAAATCAAACGAAAGAGCCGATTTAAAATCACACTGGTCACATTTAAAAGGTTTTTGGCCGGTATGCAATAGCTTATGCCGCTTTAAAACGGACGACCTGGCGAATTTAATGTCACATTGGTCACAATTGAACGGTTTTTCTCCCGAGTGGGACATTTTGTGCGTTTTGAGCAAGTAAGATTGCGACGAGCTGTAGTCGCATTGGTCGCACTTGTGTATTTTTTCGCCGCTGTGTAAAAAAAGGTGTCGTTTTAACACAGAAGACTGGCCGAATTTCAGGTGGCATATTTTGCATTCGAACGGTTTCTCTCCGGTATGTGAGACTTTGTGTCGCTTTAGATGTGACGATTTTATGAATTTATAATCGCATAGATTGCATTCGAACGGTTTTTCGCCTGTGTGAACCATTATGTGGCTCTTTAAATCGGACCGGCGAGCAGATTTATATGTACACACATCGCATTTGAAAGATTTTTCTCCGGTATGCAACATTTTGTGTACTTTTAACTGATACGATTGTATCGCTTTAAAATTACACTGATCGCATTGGAACGGTTTTTCGCCGGTGTGAGTCATTCTGTGGGTTTTTAATTGGTAAGCTTGTATGGATCTGAAGTTACAGATGTCGCATTTGAAAGGCCGCTCTCCTGTATGTGTCATCCGATGCATTTTTAAGTCGTGAGAAAACGCCGATTTAAAACCGCACATTTCGCATTTGAACGGTTTTTCCCCGGTATGTGACATCGTATGCACTTTCAACACAGATAAACGCGCAGACTTAAAATAGCATTGGTCACATTTGAAACGTTTTTCTCCTTTATGTGACAATTTATGTGTTTTCAACTGAGATGACTCCACAGATTTAAAATCACATTTGTTACATTTTAAAATCTTTTCGTTGGTACGTAGTTTTTCTGCGGTTTTTGCTGTGTAATTATATTTTTTGGTACCGTCACATCTTTCGGGTTTGCTGTGATCAATTCGGTGCAATTCCAGCAAGTGCAACGAAGCGAACACGTCGTAGCAAAAATTGCAAACGAAATTTCGTTCGTGGAACTCTTTTTTGTCTAATAAAATAACAACCACTGGTTCGATACTCTTTTTAATAACTTGTAAAACCATTTCGGAGTTGTAAAATGGATTTAATGCGTGGGTTACATCTTGATTCAGCAAAGGTATTTCATATACGAAAGAAAAATCCAGTTTTTGCGGTGAGAACTGTAAACAAAAACAATACAATTGACGACATCATATATATTGATTGAATTGGCGTTTACTTGGTAGACCTCCATTATAATACAAACTATAATAGGTCTGATGATGGCGTACGCTGAAATAGCTATCAACTAGATATCTCATTAATTTTGTAGAACTTGCTACATTGCTTATTTTTCATCGTGTTACCTACGATATCGACTGAAGCTGCATGATGGATTTTCGATATCAAATTTAAATTATCGAAACTGTACGATTCCACATGTTTTGTCACTAACGACCCGGATTTCGTCTCTCGGCATCTTCAATCCCAGGTCGTTAATGACAAAACACGCGGAAATGTACAAACAATTTAAATCAAGATTTTTATCAAGCACCTTTAGTCGATATCACAAATTTTAGCTGTTGGAACTTTGTATGATTTCACATATTTTGTCACTAACAACCCGGGTTTCGTCTTTTGGCATTCGTAATGCCAAATGCCTGAATGATCATATTAAAGTGGGCATAAAAAAATATCTAGACATGTGGATATCATGTGCGGCGAGTCTGGTCTGGTTATGTTGTATCCGTATGATGGAATGCCTGAAGATGCCGAAAGGCGAAACAGGTGTCGTTAGTGACAAAGCATGTGGAATTTCATAAAATTTTGATAGTTCAAAAACAAGTCATATATAAAAAAAAAATAAGATGTCAACTGTTACTTCTAGGTGGAATAGCATTATATTTAAATAATGAAACAAAATGTTTCGTAATGTCAGCTGATAATGCTCGCAATGAGCGAAACCAGTCCTGATCACAAAATACATCCTTGAAATAAGTACTAATAATGTGTTTTTATTATTTAAATTATCATGCCTTTCTATCAAGAAGTGACAGTTAACACCTTAAAAGGTGTACTACACGACTCGTCCATATTTAAGTACCTGATCGGATAAGTCACCAGCAATATCAGAGCTTTCCATTTTGATATCGCACTCATATTCTAGGACATTATCGTCGCGGTTTCCTCGTCGGATATCTTCTTCTGCTTTTATTTTTCGAGTACCCTTTGGTGATTTCTACGGGTGTAAGGAAAGAAAACGTTATAAATAATTGATAATATTATATACGGTGGGAGATCGGTTAACGAATATAGTCTGTTCCATGACGATGTTCGCTATCCGAATTGTTCGTTAACTGATCAATCCAGTTTTATAGGAAGAATTTTTATTCATTAGAATGATCTTTAAGTTCGTTATCCGAATATAGGTTTGTTTATATCTTTCGTTACAGTGTTTGTTATCCGAATTGTTCGTTAACCGATC
Source organism: Himalopsyche japonica (assembly GCA_028555115.1). Classification (NCBI taxonomy): domain Eukaryota; kingdom Metazoa; phylum Arthropoda; class Insecta; order Trichoptera; family Rhyacophilidae; genus Himalopsyche; species Himalopsyche japonica. Next base: position 198,610 of record JAHFWJ010000337.1, read on the forward strand.
AACCGAATTATACAGGTAGATAGGTAGGTTAGTGGTCTTAGTTCGTAATCCGAATGTGCTCGTTGTCCGAGCACAAAAATCTTTCGTGACAGGTTATATTGTTCGATTTGTTCGCTAACCGAACAACCAAGTTTTACTGGTGGAATAAGTGGATAAGAAAGATTGTTTTAATTCGTTATTCGAATGTGTGTTCGTAGTTAGAAATCTTCACAAAAACACAAACATCTTTTATGATGGTGTTCGTTGTCTGAAATGTTTTTTTACCGATCAATAGAATTAACAAATAGAATAATTGGCTTAGAAAGTTTGTTCTAATCGTTATCCGAATGTTTCGGCTTGTTTGTCACAAAAATGTTTTGTGATAGTGTTCGCCGTTCGACTTGCTCGCAGTGCGAACTGTTCGGAAGCCGATAACCCACAATAGTTAACAATTTCTTCACATAAATGAAATATCAGAACCGGTTTCGCTTATCGCGAGCATTATCGAATTCATTTACATGTTATGCTCGCGATGAGCGAAACCACTTCCGATCACACGAGTGCAAAAGAACTGACAAACATTATTAAAACGGTCCTTTACTTAAACTCGACTAAATACTGGATACGTCAGGTTTATTTAATCAATTTTTAAATAACAATAATTGTGTTGGTGGCCGCACATAAGAACCACTGTTCTATACACTGTTACGTGTGACATTTACTTGTGAATACCCTCAAATTATGTCTTTAAATGTATGTGTACGTAAATTCCATATTGACTTACATTTTTGCCTTCACTTGGATCGTCATTTTTTCTCTCTAGCTTAACACAGTCGTTTGATAGATTACTGTCAAGACCAAACATTACGTCTTTAGGTTTATTGTGACAGTAGGAAATGACATTAACGTCACTAGTCTTATTTGACAGTAATACTCCATCTTTAGGTTCTGTTTTAATATCCATTTTGACGTAAAAAGGCACGAAAATTTACGTGGAAGTGTTTACAAAAACATGACATAAGTCAAACATGACTGGAAATTGTTTTGATACGTCTTAACCATAGACAATTCACAAGAGTCAGTTGATAGACAATTTAATAAAGTATACATTGATTGATTTTTTTTTCTTCCATATTATTAAATTAAACTGTTTGTTCGTGTGGTTGCTAATTATGTAGTTTTTTCAGTTTACCAAAACAAGGTTTAAATCGCTCTTTGATCGTTGTTATTAAGCATCTTGTTTTAATAAAATGGACACAAAAATTAAGCCGGCTGAAGAAAAATTATCTCGATGATGAATTGACGAAACAAAGCGACAATGAAGTTTGGTTTATGTGCCTATTGCATATCCGGATTTAAATTTTTAGGTTAATTTTCCCATACATTAATTTTATTTACAGTCCTTTGCATGAAAAATCGTTACAAGTTATTGTACTTGAAAACAACACAATTTAAAAAACAAAATGAGAACTATTAACTATTTTGTATCATTGGTTAACGAATATAGTCTGTTCTATGACTATTTTCACTGTCAAAATTGTTTTTAAACCGATCCTCAATTCGTTTTATATTTACAATAAGTGGATTAATGTATTACAGATAGAATAAATGGATTATAAAGATCGTTTCAGTTCGTTATCCGAATATGTATTCGTTGTCTCAGTACAAAAAACTTTCGTGGTAGTATTTGTTAACTGTCATTATTATATTACAGGTTATCCTCGACTTACGACCGAGATAAATTCCTGGACTTTGGTCGTAAACCGGATTGATCGTAAGTCAAATATCATGCAAAATATGTATGTACAGTGGACTCTCGATTATCCGTGCTAATGCTGGGGAGGATGGTCACGGATAATTGAAAAACACGGATAATCATACACACAATACAATTTTTAACACATTATTTATCAAGAAAACGGTAACGGGCAAGATGTAGATCCAAGTAATCGTCTTAAAGGAACTAGAAATCTTGGAAGCGACACACAGAACGCCAAGCTACCACTCGAGGTTATTTTTAGTCAGGAAACAGGACGGCGAAGAACAGCCGGTCTTCAACTTGAAGAGGTCGAGTGGCTTTTGGACCTTTCAAGTTGTTCATATTCTCGAGTAAGCATTAAATTTTTTTAACATTGTTCATTTTAAATGTTAATTGTAATGATACAATTGTTATTAAACTAGGTGTTCACAAAAAGGATTCTTAACAAACAAACTAATATATTATCGTTCCTACTAGTTCAACCTATTCCCGGGGGGTGGTCTGATTCTGATTTGATTCCGTAATGACCACTTCCGTGCCACATGTAAACTTATTGTCATAGCCGCCTTTTGTTTCATTTACAATTTTTGAAAATTTAGTTTTATTGTGAGAAAGTAACAAGCTAGGCCGTTAAAACAGGAGAGAAGATGTATTGTATACCTTTTCTACACAGCTATACATAGATAAGCTAATGTTAGTTTAAGCATAGTTCTGACGATGGCGTGAGCCGAAGTAGCTATCAACTATATTTTTTTAAAAATAATTTTGTAGAACTAAAATAAATTGCTATTTTTTTCACTGTGTTATAATGGAGTTCTACCAAGTGAATGGCAATTCAGTCAATAAGTTAAAAATTAATATAAAATAACAATAAATTAATTTTCTTTTATTGTTAATAATTTAAAAATATTAACACATTATCGGCGGGCGAGATTCGCGCGACGCTGATAGGACATAAATAATTAATCAATAATAATGTTAATTCGGACATATAATCAATGTCACCCATGAAAACCATCTTTTTACATAAAATGCCATTAAAATACCCAACAAATTTCAGTGTTTTTTTCAAAATGGTACTCACCAAGTATAGCATTATGTAGGAACCTATATAATGATAATTCATTTAACTTTATTTACTTTTAAAAGTCAAAATTAATGATAAAATAATCGCCGATTCAATAAAAGGTTCACTAAAGAAGAGCTTACATATTTAGAAATATATCTGTCACATTTCTAAGAACTTAATTATTTCCACTGTATGTTTTTTGTTCAGGACCGATGGAGGATTCGATGAAGACATCCATTAAAAAACTTCTAGAAAACTAAAAAAATGTTTGTCGGCCAAATCTCTCCAACCGGACGTCCGATCGGCCTTAAACAAACAGCATTCCTTCTGCTCGTCCATAGGCAAAATATGATGTAAAATATGTAACGGTCCGGAGACGGCATCCATTAAAAATATGTAGAAAACGAACAATAAAGGTTTTTCGGCAATAACTCTCCGACGGGACGTCCGATCATCCCGAAACAAACAGCATTGGCTTCTGCTCGTTGGTCCGCATAATGTGAAGTATGACATGTTATGTTCCGAAGACGGCACCAATTTAAAAAATTGAAGAAAACGACAATAAAGAATTTCCGTCCATAAATCTCCAACGAGACGACCAATCATCTCGAAATAAACAGCATTGCCTTCTGCTCGTCGGTCCGCATAATGTGATGTTGTACATGTTGCAGTCCGCAGACGGTATCCATTAAAAAAAGTTTAGAAAACGAAATTAAAGGTTTTTCGGCCATGACTCTCCAACTGGGTGTCCGATCATCCCGAAAATAAAAGCATTGGCTTCTGCTCGTCGGTCTGCATAATTTGATGTATGACATGTTGCGGTCCAAAGAAGGCACCGATAAATGAATAATATCTAGAAAACGATAAAAAAGGTTTTTCGGCCAAAACTAACAGATCCGAAGTCCGATAACGTCGAATCAAACAGCATCGGCTTCGGTTTATCGGTCCACGTTATATGATGTATGATTTGTTGCGGTCCGAAGACCGCATGGATTAAAAAAAGGGTTTTCGGCCATAACTCTCCAATCCGACGTCGGATCACACCAAATTAAACAGGATCGGCTTCGGCTCGTCGGTCCGCATGAAATGATGTATGACATACTAGGATAAAAAAATCTCTAGATAACGAATCAAACAGCATCGGCTTCGGCTCGTCGGTCCGCGTAATATGATGTGTAACATGCTGCGGTCAAAATACGACACCGATAAATGAAAAATATCTAGAAAACGATACAAAAGGTTTTTCGGCTATAACTCTTCAATGCGAAGTCCGCTTACACCGAACCAAACACTATCGGCTCGGCTCCTCGGTCCGCGTAATATTATGTGTAACATGCTGCGTTCCAAATTCGGCACCGATAAATGAAAAATATCTAGAAAACGATAAAAAAGGTTTTTCGGCCATAACTCTCCAATCCGTCGTCGGATAACACCGTATCAAAAAGCATCGGCTTCGGCTCGTCGTTCCGCGTGATATGATGTATGACATGTTGTGGTCCGAGACCGCATGGATAAATGACAAATATCTAGAAAACGATAAAAAAGGTTTTTCGGCCATAACTCTCCAATCCGTCGTCGGATCACACCGAATTTAAAATCATCGGCTTCGGCTCGTCGTTCCGCGTGATATGATTTATGATATGTTGTGGTCCGAGACCGTAGGATAAATGACAAATATCTAGAAAACGATACAAAAGGTTTTTCGGCTATAACTCTTCAATGCGAAGTCCGCTTACACCGAACCAAACACTATCGGCTCGGCTCCTCGGTCCGCGTAATATTATGTGTAACATGCTGCGTTCCAAATTCGGCACCGATAAATAAAAAATATCTAAAAAACCAAATAAAAGGTTTTTCGCCCATTACTCTCCAATCCGACGTCGGATCACAACGAATCAAACAGCATCGACTTCGGCTCGTCGGTCCGCGTGATATGATTTATGACATGTTGTGGTCCGAAACCGCATGGATAAATGACAAATATGTAGAAAATGATAAAAAAGGTTTTTCGGCCATAACCCTCATATTCGTGTTCCGATCATACCGAATTAAACAGCATCGGCTTAAGCTCGTCGGTCCGCGTGATTTGATGTATGACATAATGTGGTCCGAGACCGCATGGATAAATTAAAAATATGTAGAAAACGATAAAAAAGGTTTTTCGGCCATAACTCTCATAATCGTTGTCCAATCATATCGAATTAAACAGCATCGGCTTTGGCTCGTCGGTCCGCGTGATTTGATGTATGACATGTTGTGGTCCGAGACCGCATGGATAAATGACAAATATGTAGAAAATGATAAAAAAGGTTTTTCGGCCATAACCCTCATATTCGTGTTCCGATCATACCGATTCAAACAGTATCGGCTTCGACTCGTCGGTCCGCGTGATTTGGTGTATGACATGTTGTGGTCCGAGACCGCATGGATAAATGACAAATATGAAGAAAATGATAAAAAAGGTTTTTCGGCCATAACCCTCATAATCGTTGTCCAATCATATCGAATTAAACAGCATCGGCTTAAGCTCGTCGGTCCGCGTGATTTGATGTATGACATGTTGTGGTCCGAGACCGCATGGATAAATTAAAAATATGTAGAAAACGATAAAAAAGGTTTTTCGGCCATAACTCTCATAATCGTTGTCCAATCATATCGAATTAAACAGCATCGGCTTCGGCTCTTCGGTCCGCGTGATTTGAAGTACGACATGTTGTGGTCCGAGACCGCATGGATAAATTAAAAATATGTAGAAAACGATAAAAAAGGTTTTTCGGCCATAACCCTCAAATCCGTATTCCGATCATACCGATTCAAACAGTATCGGCTTCGGCTCGTCGGTCCGCGTGATTTGGTGTATGACATGTTGTGGTCCGAGACCGCATGGATAAATGACAAATATCTTGAAAACGATAAAAAAGTTATTCGGCCATAACTCTCATAATCGTTGTCCAATCATATCGAATCAAATAGCATCGGCTTCGGTTCGTCGGTCCGCGTGATTTGATGTATGACATGTTGTAGTCCGAGACCGCATGGATAAATTTCAAATATCTAGAAAACGATAAAAAAGTTATTCGGCCATAAATCTCATAATCGTTGTCCAATCATATCGAATTCAACAGCATCGGCTTCGGCTCCTCGGTCCGCGTGATTTGGTGTATGACATGTTGTGGTCCAAGACCGCATGGATAAATGACAAATATCTAGAAAACGATAAAAAAGTTATTCGGCCATAACTCTCATAATCGTTGTCCAATCATATCGAATTAAACAGCATCGGCTTCGGCACGTTGATCCGCGTGATTTGATGTTAGATATATTGTGGTTCAAGCCCGCATGGATAAATGAAAAATATCTAGAAAACGATAAAAAAGGTTTTTCGGCCATAACTCTCATAATCGTTGTCCAATCATATCGAATTAAACAGAATCGGCTTCGGCTTGTCGGTCCGCGTGATTTGGTGTATGACATGTTGTGGTCCGAGACCGCATGGATAAATGACAAATATCTTGAAAACGATAAAAAAAGTTTTTCGGCCATAACTCTCATAATCGTTGTCCAATCATATCGAATTAAACAGCATCGGCTTCGGCTCGTCGGTCCGCGTGATTTGATGTACGACATGTTGTGGTCCGAGACCGCATGGATAAATTAAAAATATGTAGAAAACGATAAAAAAGGTTTTTCGGCCATAACCCTCATATCCGTGTTCCGATCATACCGATTCAAACAGTATCGGCTTCGGCTTATCGGTCCGCGTGATTTGGTGTACGACATGTTGTGGTCCGAGACCGCATGGATAAATGACAAATATCTAGAAAACGATAAAAAAGGTTTTTCGGCCATTACTCTCATAATCGTTGTCCAATCATATCGAATTAAACAGCATCGGCTTCGGCACGTTGATCCGCGTGATTTGATGTTAGATATATTGTGGTTCGAGCCCGCATGGATAAATGAAAAATATCTAGAAAACGATAAAAAAGGTTTTTCGGCCATAACTCTCATAATCGTTGTCCGATCATATCGAATTAAACAGCATCGGCTTTGGCTCGTCGGTCCGCGTGATTTGGTGTATGACATGTTGTGGTCCGAGACCGCATGGATAAATGAAAACTATCTAGAAAACGATAAAAAAGTTATTCGGCCATAACTCTCATAATCGTTGTCCAATCATATCGAATTAAACAGCATCGGCTTCGGCACGTCGGTCCGCGTGATTTGATGTTAGATATATTGTGGTTCGAGCCCGCATGGATAAATGAAAAATATCTAGAAAACGATAAAAAAGGTTTTTCGGCCATAACTCTCATAATCGTTGTCCAATCATATCGAATTAAACAGCATCGGCTTCGGCACGTTGATCCGCGTGATTTGATGTTAGATATATTGTGGTTCGAGCCCGCATGGATAAATGAAAACTATCTAGAAAACGATAAAAAGGTTTTTCGGCCATAACTCTCATAATCGTAGTCCGATCATATCGTATCAAACAGCATCAGCTTCGGCTCGTCGGTCCGCGTGATTTGGTGTATGACATGTTGTGGTCCGAGACCGCATGGATAAATAAAAAATATGTAGAAAACGATAAAAAAGTTATTCGGCCATAACTCTCATAATCGTTGTCCGATCATATCGAATCAAACAGCATCGGCTTCGGCTCGTCGGTCCGCGTGATTTGGTGTATGACATGTTGTGGTCCGAGACCGCATGGATATATTAAAAATATGTAGAAAACGATAAAAAAGGTTTTTCGGCCATAACCCTCATATCCGTGTTCCGATCATACCGATTCAAACAGTATCGGCTTCGGCTCGTCGGTCCGCGTGATTTGGTGTATGACATGTTGTGGTCCGAGACCGCATGGATAAATAAAAAATATGTAGAAAACGATAAAAATGTTATTCGGCCATAACTCTCATAATCGTTGTCCAATCATATCGAATTAAACAGCATCGGCTTCGGCACGTTGATCCGCGTGATTTGATGTTAGATATATTGTGGTTCAAGCCCGCATGGATAAATGAAAAATATCTAGAAAACGATAAAAAAGATTTTTCGGCCATAACTCTCATAATCGTTGTCCGATCATATCGAATCAAACAGCATCGGCTTCGGCTCGTCGGTCCGCGTGATTTGGTGTATGACATGTTGTGGTCCGAGACCGCATGGATAAATAAAAAATATGTAGAAAACGATAAAAAAGTTATTCGGCCATAACTCTCATAATCGTTGTCCAATCATATCGAATTAAACAGCATCGGCTTTGGCTCGTCGGTCCACGTGATTTGGTGTATGACATGTTGTGATCCGAAACCGCATGGATAAATAAAAAATATGTAGAAAACGATAAAAAAGTTATTCGGCCATAACTCTCATAATCGTTGTCCAATCATATCGAATTAAACAGCATCGGCTTCGGCTCGTCGGTCCGCGTGATTTGGTATGACATGTTGTATTCCGAGACCGCATGGATAAATAAAAAATTTGTAGAAAACGATAAAAAAGTTATTCGGCCATGACTCTCCTAATCGTTGTCCGATCATTTCGAATTAAACAGCATCGGCTTCGGCTCGTCGGTCCGCGTGATGTGGTGTTAGATATATTGTGGTTCGAGCCCCGCATGGATAAATGACAAATATCTAGAAAACGATAAAAAAGTTATTCGGCCATAACTCTCATAATCGTTGTCCAATCATATCGAATTAAACAGCATCGGCTTCGGCTCGTCGGTCCGCGTGATTTGATGTACGACATGTTGTGGTCCGAGACCGCATGGATAAATTAAAAATATGTAGAAAACGATAAAAAAGGTTTTTCGGCCATAACCCTCATTTCCGTATTCCGATCATACCGATTCAAACAGTATCGGCTTCGGCTCGTCGGTCCGCGTGATTTGGTGTATGACATGTTGTGGTCCGAGACCGCATGGATAAATAAAAAATATGTAGAAAACGATAAAAAAGTTATTCGGCCATAAATCTCATAATCGTTGTCCAATCATATCGAATTCAACAGCATCGGCTTCGGCTCCTCGGTCCGCGTGATTTGGTGTATGACATGTTGTGGTCCGAGACCGCATGGATAAATGACAAATATCTAGAAAACGATAAAAAAGTTATTCGGCCATAACTCTCATAATCGTTGTCCAATCATATCGAATTAAACAGAATCGGCTTCGGCTCGTTGGTCCGCGTGATTTGGTGTATGACATGTTGTGGTCCGAGACCGCATGGATAAATGACAAATATCTTGAAAACGATAAAAAAGGTTTTTCGGCCATAACTCTCATAATCGTTGTCCAATATATCGAATTAAACAGCATCGGCTTCGGCTCGTCGGTCCGCGTGATTTGATGTACGACATGTTGTGGTCCGAGACCGCATGGATAAATAAAAAATATGTAGAAAACGATAAAAAAGGTTTTTCGGCCATAACCCTCATATCCGTGTTCCGATCATACCAATTCAAACAGTATCGGCTTCGGCTCGTCGGTCCGCGTGATTTGGTGTATGACATGTTGTGGTCCGAGACCGCATGGATAAAAGGAAAATATCTAGAAAACTAAAAAAAGGTTTTTCGGCCATAACTCTCATAATCGTTGTCCAATCATATCGAATTAAACAGCATCGGCTTCGGCACGTTGATCCGCGTGATTTGATGTTAGATATATTGTGGTTCAAGCCCGCATGGATAAATGAAAAATATCTAGAAAACGATAAAAAAGGTTTTTCGGCCATAACTCTCATTATCGTTGTCCAATCATATCGAATTAAACAGAATCGGCTTCGGCTCGTCGGTCCGCGTGATTTGGTGTATGACATGTTGTGGTCCGAGACCGCATGGATATATTAAAAATATGTAGAAAACGATAAAAAAGGTTTTTCGGCCATAACCCTCATATCCGTGTTCCGATCATACCGATTCAAACAGTATCGGCTTCGGCTCGTCGGTCCGCGTGATTTGGTGTATGACATGTTGTGGTCCGAGACCGCATGGATAAATTAAAAATATGTAGAAAACGATAAAAAAGTTATTCGGCCATAACTCTCATAATCGTTGTCCGATCATATCGAATTAAACAGCATCGGCTTCGGCTCGTCGGTCCGCGTGATTTGGTGTATGACATGTTGTGGTCCGAGACCGCATGGATAAATGAAAAATATCTAGAAAACGATAAAAAAGGTTTTTCGGCCATAACTCTCATAATCGTTGTCCAATCATATCGAATTAAACAGAATCGGCTTCGGCTCGTCGGTCCGCGTGATTTGATGTACGACATGTTGTGGTCCGAGACCGCATGGATAAATTAAAAATATGTAGAAAACGATAAAAAAGGTTTTTCGGTCATAACCCTCATTTCCGTGTTCCGATCATACCGATTCAAACAGTATCGGCTTCGGCTCGTCGGTCCGCGTGATTTGGTGTATGACATGTTGTGGTCCAGACCGCATGGATAAATAAAAAATATGTAGAAAACGATAAAAAAGTTATTCGGCCATAACTCTCATAATCGTTGTCCGATCATATCGAATTAAACAGCATCGGCTTCGGCTCGTCGGTCCGCGTGATTTGGTGTATGACATGTTGTGGTCCGAGACCGCATGGATAAATGACAAATATCTAGAAAACGATAAAAAAGTTATTCGGCCATAACTCTCATAATCGTTGTCCGATCATATCGAATTAAGCAGCATCGGCTTCGGCTCGTCGGTCCGCGTGATTTGGTGTATGACATGTTGTGGTCCGAGACCGCATGGATAAATGACAAATATCTTGAAAACGATAAAAAAGGTTTTTCAGCCATAACTCTCATAATCGTTGTCCAATCATATCGAATTAAACAGCATCGGCTTTGGCACGTTGATCCGCGTGATTTGATGTTAGATATATTGTGGTTCGAGCCCGCATGGATAAATGAAAACTATCTAGAAAACGATAAAAAGGTTTTTCGGCCATAACTCTCATAATCGTAGTCCGATCATATCGTATCAAAAAGCATCAGCTTCGGCTCGTCGGTCCGCGTGATTTGGTGTATGACATGTTGTGGTCCGAGACCGCATGGATAAATAAAAATATGTAGAAAACGATAAAAAGGGTTTTTCGGCCATAACTCTCATAATCGTCGTCCAATCATATCGAATTAAACAGCATCGGCTTCGGCTCGTCGGTCCGCGTGATTTGGTGTATGACATGTTGTGGTCGAGACCGCATGGATAAATGACAAATATCTAGAAAACGATAAAAAGTTATTCGGCCATAACTCTCATAATCGTTGTCCAATCATATCGAATTAAACAGAATCGGCTTCGGCTCGTTGGTCCGCGTGATTTGGTGTATGACATGTTGTGGTCCGAGACCGCATGGATAAATGACAAATATCTTGAAAACGATAAAAAAGGTTTTCGGCCATAACTCTCATAATCGTTGTCCAATATATCGAATTAAACAGCATCGGCTTCGGCTCGTCGGTCCGCGTGATTTGATGTACGACATGTTGTGGTCCGAGACCGCATGGATAAATAAAAAATATGTAGAAAACGATAAAAAAGGTTTTTCGGCCATAACCCTCATAATCCGTGTTCCGTTATACCGATTCAAACAGTATCGGCTTCGGCTCGTCGGTCCGCGTGATTTGGTGTATGACATGTTGTGGTCCGAGACCGCATGGATAAATAAAAAATATGTAGAAAACGATAAAAAAGGTTTTTCGGCCATAACTCTCATAATCGTTGTCCAATCATATCGAATTAAACAGCATCGGCTTCGGCACGTTGATCCGCGTGATTTGATGTTAGATATATTGTGGTTCGAGCCCGCATGGATAAATGAAAAATATCTAGAAAACGATAAAAAAGGTTTTTCGGCCATAACTCTCATAATCGTTGTCCAATCATATCGAATTAAACAGCATCGGCTTTGGCTCGTCGGTCCGCGTGATTTGATGTATGACATGTTGTGGTCCGAGACCGCATGGATAAATGAAAACTATCTAGAAAGCGATAAAAAAGTTATTCGGCCATCACTCTCATAATCGTTGTCCAATCATATCGAATTAAACAGCATCGGCTTCGGCACGTTGATCCGCGTGATTTGATGTTAGATATATTGTGGTTCGAGCCCGCATGGATAAATGAAAAATATCTAGAAAACGATAAAAAAGGTTTTTCGGCCATAACTCTCATAATCGTTGTCCAATCATATCGAATTAAACAGCATCGGCTTCGGCACGTTGATCCGCGTGATTTGATGTTAGATATATTGTGGTTCGAGCCCACATGGATAAATGAAAACTATCTAGAAAACGATAAAAAGGTTTTTCGGCCATAACTCTCATAATCGTAGTCCGATCATATCGTATCAAACAGCATCAGCTTCGGCTCGTCGGTCCGCGTGATTTGGTGTATGACATGTTGTGGTCCGAGACCGCATGGATAAATAAAAAATATGTAGAAAACGATAAAAAAGTTATTCGGCCATAAATCTCATAATCGTTGTCCAATCATATTGAATTCAACATCATCGGCTTCGGCTCCTCGGTCCGCGTGATTTGGTGTATGACATGTTGTGGTCCGAGACCGCATGGATAAATGACAAATATCTAGAAAACGATAAAAAAGTTATTCGGCCATAACTCTCATAATCGTTGTCCAATCATATCGAATTAAACAGAATCGGCTTCGGCTCGTTGGTCCGCGTGATTTGGTGTATGACATGTTGTGGTCCGAGACCGCATGGATAAATGACAAATACCTTGAAAACGATAAAAAAGGTTTTTCGGCCATAACTCTCATAATCGTTGTCCAATGTATCGAATTAAACAGCATCGGCTACGGCTCGTCGGTCCGCGTGATTTGATGTACGACATGTTGTGGTCCGAGACCGCATGGATAAATTAAAAATATGTAGAAAACGATAAAAAAGGTTTTTCGGCCATAACCCTCATATCCGTGTTCCGATCATACCGATTCAAACAGTATCGGCTTCGGCTCGTCGGTCCGCGTGATTTGGTGTATGACATGTTGTGGTCCGAGACCGCATGGATAAATGACAAATATCTAGAAAACGATAAAAAAGTCATTCGGCCATAACTCTCATAATCGTTGTCCAATCATATCGAATTAAGCAGCATCGGCTTCGGCACGTTGATCCGCGTGATTTGATGTTAGATATATTGTGGTTCAAGCCCGCATGGATAAATGAAAAATATCTAGAAAACGATAAAAAAGGTTTTTCGGCCATAACTCTCATAATCGTTGTCCAATCATATCGAATTAAACAGAATCGGCTTCGGCTCGTCGGTCCGCGTGATTTGATGTACGACATGTTGTGGTCCGAGACCGCATGGATAAATTAAAAATATGTAGAAAACGATAAAAAAGGTTTTTCGGCCATAACCCTCATTTCCGTGTTCCGATCATACCGATTGAAACAGTATCGGCTTCGGCTCGTCGGTCCGCGTGATTTGGTGTATGACATGTTGTGGTCCGAGACCGAATGGATAAATAAAAAATATCTTGAAAACGATAAAAAACTTATTCGGCCATAACTCTCATAATCGTTGTCCAATCATATCGAATTAAACAGCATCGGCTTTGGCTCGTCGGTCCACGTGATTTGGTGTATGACATGTTGTGGTCCGAAACCGCATGGATAAATAAAAAAATGTAGAAAACGATAAAAAAGTTATTCGGCCATAACTCTCATAATCGTTGTCCAATCATATCGAATTAAACAGCATCGGCTTCGGCACGTTGATCCGCGTGATTTGATGTTAGATATATTGTGGTTCGAGCCCGCATGGATAAATGAAAAATATCTCGAAAACGATAAAAAAGGTTTTTCGGCCATAACTCTCATAATCGTTGTCCAATCATTACGAATTAAACAGCATCGGCTTCGGCTTGTCGGTCCGCGTGATTTGATGTATGACATGTTGTGGTTCGAGACCGCATGGATAAATAAAAAATATGTAGAAAACGATAAAAAAGTTATTCGGCCATAACTCTCATAATCGTTGTCCAATCATATCGAATTAAACAGCATCGGCTTCGGCACGTCGGTCCGCGTGATTTGATGTTAGATATATTGTGGTTCGAGCCCGCATGGATAAAAGGAAAATATCTAGAAAACTAAAAAAAGGTTTTTCGGCCATAACTCTCATAATCGTTGTCCAATCATATCGAATTAAACAGCATCGGCTTCGGCACGTTGATCCGCGTGATTTGATGTTAGATATATTGTGGTTCGAGCCCGCATGGATAAATGAAAACTATCTAGAAAACGATAAAAAGGTTTTTCGGCCATAACTCTCATAATCGTAGTCCGATCGTATCGTATCAAACAGCATCAGCTTCGGCTCGTCGGTCCGCGTGATTTGGTGTATGACATGTTGTGGTCCGAGACCGCATGGATAAATAAAAAATATGTAGAAAACGATAAAAAAGTTATTCGGCCATAACTCTCATAATCGTTGTCCAATCATATCGAATCAAACAGCATCGGCTTCAGCTCGTCAGTCCGCGTCATTTGGTGTATGACATGTTGTGGTCCGAGACCGCATGGATAAATAAAAAATATGTAGAAAACGATAAAAAAGTTATTCGGCCATAACTCTCATAATCGTTGACCGATCATATCGACTCAAACAGCATCGGCTTCGGCTCGTCGGTCCGCGTGATTTGGTGTATGACATGTTGTGGTTCGAGACCGCATGGATAAATGACAAATATCTAGAAAACGATAAAAAAGTTATTCGGCCATAACTCTCATAATCGTTGTCCAATCATATCGAATCAAACAGCATCGGCTTCGGCTCGTCGGTCCGCGTGATTTGGTGTATGACATGTTGTGGTCCGAGACCGCATGGATAAATGATAAATATCTTGAAAACGATAAAAAATGTTTTTCGGCCATAACTCTCATAATCGTTGTCCAATCTTATCGAATTAAACAGCATCGGCTTCGGCTTGTCGGTCCGCGTGATTTGGTGTATGACATGTTGTGGTCCGAGACCGCATGGATAAATGACAAATATCTAGAAAACGATAAAAAAGTTATTCGGCCATAACTCTCATAATCGTTGTCAAATCATATCGAATTAAACAGCATCGGCTTCGGCTCGTCGGTCCGCGTGATTTGGTATATGACATGTTGTGGTCCGAGACCGCATGGATAAATAAAAAATATGTAGAAAACGATAAAAAAGTTATTCGGCCATTACTCTCATAATCGTTGTCCAATCATATCGAATTAAACAGCATCGGCTTCGGCTCGTCGGTCCGCGTGATTTGATGTACGACATGTTGTGGTCCGAGACCGCATGGATAAATTAAAAATATGTAGAAAACGATAAAAAAGGTTTTTCGGCCATAACCCTCATATCCGTGTTCCGATCATAACAGTTCAAACAATGTAACTTATCAGCTTCGGCTCGTCGGTCCGCGTGATTTGGTGTATGACATGTTGTGGTCAGACCGCATGAAATATCAAAAATATATGAAAACGATAAAAAGTTATTCGGCCATAACTCTCATAATCGTTGTCCAATCGCTAATAGATTAAACAGCATCGGCTGGCACGTTGATCCGCGTGATTTGATGTTAGATATATTGTGGTTCGACCCGCATGGATAAATGAAAAATATCTAGAAAACGATAAAGGTTTTTCGGCCATAACTCTCATAATCGTTGTCAATCATACTCCGAATTAAACAGCATCGGCTTTGGCTCGTCGGTCACGCGATTTGTTATATGACATGTTGTGGTCCGAGACCGCATGGATAAATGAAAACTATCTAGAAAACGATAAAAAAGTTATTCGGCCATAACTCTCATAATCGTTGTCCAATCATATCGAATTAAACAGCATCGGCTTCGGCACGTTGATCCGCGTGATTTGATGTTAGATATATTGTGGTTCGAGCCCGCATGGATAAATGAAAAATATCTAGAAAACGATAAAAAAGGTTTTTCGGCCATAACTCTCATAATCGTTGTCCAATCATATCGAATTAAACAGCATCGGCTTCGGCACGTTGATCCGCGTGATTTGATGTTAGATATATTGTGGTTCGAGCCCGCATGGTTAAATAAAAAATATCTAGAAAACGATAAAAAAGGTTTTTCGGCCATAACTCTCATAATCGTCGTCCAATCATATCGAATTAAGCAGCATCGGCTTCGGCTCGTCGGTCCGCGTGATTGGTGTATGACATGTTGTGGTCCGAGACCGCATGGATAAATAAAAAATATGTAGAAAACGATAAAAAAGTTATTCGGCCATAAATCTCATAATCGTTGTCCAATCATATCGAATTCAACAGCATCGGCTTCGGCTCGTCGGTCCGCGTGATTTGATGTACGACATGTTGTGGTCCGAGACCGCATGGATAAATTAAAAATATGTAGAAAACGATAAAAAAGGTTTTTCGGCCATAACCCTCATATCCGTGTTCCGATCATACCGATTCAAACAGTATCGGCTTCGGCTCGTCGGTCCGCGTGATTTGGTGTATGACATGTTGTGGTCCGAGACCGCATGGATAAATGACAAATACCTTGAAAACGATAAAAAAGGTTTTTCGGCCATAACTCTCATAATCGTTGTCCAATATATCGAATTAAACAGCATCGGCTACGGCTCGTCGGTCCGCGTGATTTGATGTTCGACATGTTGTGGTCCGAGACCGCATGGATAAATTAAAAATATGTAGAAAACGATAAAAAAGGTTTTTCGGCCATAACTCTCATAATCGTTGTCCAATCATATCGACTTAAACAGAATCGGCTTCGGCTCGTCGGTCCGCGTGATTTGGTGTATGACATGCTGTGGTCCGAGACCGCATGGATAAATAAAAATATGTAGAAAACGATAAAAAAGTTATTCGGCCATAACTCTCATAATCGTTGTC